>JAQFZC010002084.1:0-25036 GCA_034695205.1 Dicyrtoma fusca | reverse complement strand
GGACAGTTCCGCATGCTCGGCCGATGATTTCGCATGCAACTACCTGGCGCACTGCCGGCAGGCAGTGGCTACTAGGGTAGAATGCACATGGGGCCTCCCATAAATCATGTCATGTCTTTATTTTGACAATTTTTGAATAATAGTATTCCCAGATTTCAAAGCAAGTGTCGCAGTGCAGAAGGCGTAAGTTGTGCATGGTCCCTAACCCCATTCATAAAATGCGCAAAATGTTGGCCCTATGTACATGAGTGTAGCTTCCATTACGGCGTACGGCATTGCATTGTACGTTTGAATTGCTCAGGCAAAGTACACACTCGCAGAGATTAAACAGGAAAAAGAAATAAAGAGCCGAGTCAAATAAAATGAGAGTCATATAAAGATGAATAATAGCACTGCAGACTGCAACTCGCTGCAACCCACACTTTATTATTTTTTCATTTACTTGTAAGCTCTATACCGTAAATCTCTCCTTAGTTGTTAGTTACTTCATCACTAAATTACAGGCACACTTTTAACGTGCAGTACTTGAAAGGTTACTCCCACCACTTTTCGACAAGCCCATTCAAAATTTTCATGGGAAACCTTTAAAAAATCCAACATTTTTAAACGCGTTTTCTATGGATCTCAACGTTTTGAAAAACTATTTTCAGAAAATCACATTTAAAAAACCCTTTTTCACAAAGGAAACGCAAATACACGCTCCTTTAAAAGACCGATATTTTCCAAAGCAATTTTCCAGTAAAACAAAATCTCCAAAAAGATGATATTTAGATAACAATTTTTCCCCAAAAAGTTACATTTTGAAAGACAGCTTTTTCGAAAACTAGAAGTTCAAAAAGAACATGTGTGAAATAATATTCATTTTCTGTAACGCATTAGTAATTTTTAATCCAGCTACCTATTCTTAAAGAGCATCTTTGCACATACCAGTGTAAAAATTGCTTGTTTAAAATCCGCTTAGCCATTGAAGTTGAAGGGTGCGGCCTGTAGTAAAGTGAATTTTTTGCGGAGATGTTGATCCTACTGGCCACCAGTGGGAAGTTGACGGTGTGGTAATTGACTGGGTTAAATGGGACGTAACCCAGAGACAGAAGAGAAGTTGGAGAACGAAGATTGGAGATTGAAAGTTGAGGAGGAAGATAAGATAGGCTCTGAGCATGTATGTCTCTGGCCGTTAAAATCCCCCGCAGATCTCGACCAGCACAATAACAGCAGCAGCTGGAAAGGAAAATTGCCGAGAATTCCCCGAAAAACTCCGAAGTTGGCTGCCAAGGCCAGCGAAAGAAGTGCCGAGAGCAGCGAGAGTGGCAGTCTCAGTCCAGTCACAGTTAGTCGCGTAGTCAACGGACAAGTCAATTTTATTTTTTCTTTCACAAAATCCAGCGACGGAAATGTCAGTCCTCAGTCAACCCGGGCGCCCTTTCAGCCTCCTCGCCCATCCATCGTCGCTCCACTCAATCCCAGTCGCATTTCCCACCTAATCATCAACTAAATGCATCCTGTCAGCGGCCAAATTAAAGAACAATCACAGCCAGGCCGGCGTCATTAATGTAATAATTCCGAATTAAAAAGTGATCTTAAGTTCCAGTGAGGGCTCCGTGTGGCTGAGCGAGTAAAATGGAGCTGCAATGTTGTTGAGAAGTAGTCAGGATTTGAAGTAGTGCAAAGTACATGAGTGCTGATTGGAAGTTTTGATCTTGAAAATAAGAAAGGAGTGAAATCAAAGATCAAGATGTTGGGGTACATGGAAGCGACGAAGCGACGGAACATCCTTTGGGACTGTGACTGTGACATCAAGCTGCTGCAGAATCCGCAGAGAGAGATCTTGACGGGATCAGACACCATCCAGGGACTCGTCATCATCAACCCACTCACCGCCAAGAGTGGCAATTTCGCATGTAATTTTAACACCAAATACTTGAGTCGCTGCACATGCAAAATCACGCCCATGCACACTCCCGTCTTTTTACAATTTGGCGGACAAAAAGTAGATTCCAATGCTCGTAGTTGGGACACTTTAACTAAAGTCCGTAGATACTACGGTTACCTACCGGTTATCTATCGGTGTGCACCGATAACGGGTAGATAACCGTTGTGTCCACACACTTGAGTTCTCCACTACGAACATGTGGAAGCTACTTTTTGTCCGCCAAATTGGAAAAAGCCAGCAGTATGCATTGAAATAGCACAATCAGAATATTCCCATCTTTGCAGTAGCTGTACGTGCGTGGAAAGGGTGGAAATCCACGTCTTGCGTACCCCAAAAAGGGTAAAACAAGGTTAAAGTGCAGCAAGTAAGTTTTACATAGCTAATGTTAAAGAGCTGATTTGAGCAATATGTTAACAAAAGTAAGATATGCGCTCCTTTTTAAAGCTGCATGGATGAGCGTCACTTGGGTTGTAAGGGAAAAGGGACAGACGGGGTTTTGCATGTGACGCATCTTAGTGTTCTGCTTGTAAATAATAACGGATATAAATAATAAAGAGGCAGGGGTTGAAAATGGGATAGAATGACTGAGATGATTTGATACCTACAGGTGTGCGGATTCAGCTGGAGGGTCACACGACGACCCGCTTCCAGACCAAGATCGACAACCGAGTGACGAACCATCTCAAGGATTACCGCTTTCTCCCGGATTCATCCCCAGACGACGACAGTCTCTGCACTTACCTCATCGGCAAAAGTAACTTCATCTTTCCTTCTTTGTCCACCTGCCCTTTGAGCATCCCACGTCCTCCCAGCAACCATTCCCTCAGCAACCATTCTCCAAGTCCCACGAGACACGCTTTCATCCATTCACAGGCCTCCTTTTATCCCTTTACAATCCCACATAAGATCCTCTAATCACTCACCATCAACTCTCACAGCTAATTCAACGCATTTCCTCACAAAAATTACTCAAAACAGCCACATTTTATTGAAAGTTTTTAAAAACGCAAATATCCCTTTTATACCTTTTTTAAAGAGGTGTAGTAGGATATTTATTGTTTTCAGCAGTAAAGGTGTAAGAAATAAGGAATTCCAAGTTAACTCCCTATACAAAGTATTGCGTCAAGTGATACTAGACAAATGTGTGTACGTAAGACGTTGGTGGTTGGGGCCGAGTCAAAACGAGAGTAAGTGGGAAATGGTCTTGTCCACAATGCTTCTTGAGCCGCGATTAGAGCAAAGACGTGGGTTCCCATGAGGTAAGTGCAGGTAAGACGGCCCTTCCCCCTTTCCCCCTTACCCCTTCCCCTTGCACGATTGCCCCTCTGCCACAGTCCCCCATGTGCCCTTTTTCATTTTCACCCTTATGCATTATTGCCCTTTGAATTATTCCCCTTCAAAGTTTTATCTTTGCGCACATAATATCTAATGAATTTTCTTGAGTGGTGCCCACGTCTGTAAAGTCGGGGGGAAGGGGGAAGGTTAAGGGGGAAAAGGGGAATTTCGGGGGGGGGGGGTGGAAAAGGGTGGCCTGTGCAGGATGTGTTGTTCGGCAGTAGTGCCTTGAATGATATTATTTTGCTCTTTTGAATTGGGGGTGCAGACTGGAGTGGTGCGTGCAGTTTCAGTTTCAGTTTCAGTTTGCTTTATTGTCGAGTCATTCAGTACATAATGTAATGATTTCCAATGACGGACCACTAACTATAATAGTGCAGTGTAGTAGTGAGTAGTGGTGAGGAGATGCGGAAGATGCGGAGTGGCTGAGTTGATGGCGTGGGTGGTGTTTGTAGAGACGGTGGTGGAGAAGGACCGGCGATGGCTGCCCCGCGGGACGCACAGCTTCCCCTTCAAGATCCAGTTGAGTGGCCAGCAGTTCCCCGCCTCCTTCCAGAGTCCCTTCGGACGCATTCAGTTCAAACTCGTCGTCTACGCCATCCAGCACGACCGCCACGAGATCCCCGCCGCCGAGAAGACATTGGCCACGAAGGGCAACCTCAACCTGTCACTCGACCCCAGTCTGAGCCAACGCCTCGTCGTGACCAAGAAGAAGGACAAGTCATTCTTCTCCAAGCGAACCATCCTCAAGGTCAGTCTGAATCTCTGTCGACGCGGCTTCCTCCCAGACGAAGACGTCAACTTCTCGCTCCAACTCGAGAACCCCACCTGCGAAACCATCTCGCGCATCCACGTCGCCCTCGTCCAGAAACTCGTCTACTTCGCCAACAAGGTCACATCGTCGTCATTTCATTCTCTGTAGGTCACCCTTTCCCAAATGACCCGCTAAATGACTAATAATTAATTGGACGGTGCAGGTGAGCAAGACGACGCGTGGAGTGCTGGAGGAGCAGGAGAACGGCTGCGATTCCAGCGACGGACAGATCGAGTGGACCACCGCCCTCCACGTCCCCCCGAACCTCATGCCCACCTTCAACCACCCACGCAAGTCCCTGGAAATTATCTACTGCGTCGAAGTGAGAACACATTTAAAGAGCATCCCACTATTTTCACACCCAACCACTTGTTTGAGATTTACAACTGAGTCTTGGTCAATGCAGTTCGTGGTGGAGATCCTGGGGAAGCCGCAGATGAAGGGCGAGACGGAGATCGTGATTGGGACTTTGAGGGACGAGGAAGGGAGCACCTCCTCCTCAGGCTCCTCCTCAGGCTCCTCCTCCGCGTCATCCTCCGCCAGTAAGAACAAGGTTCCGAACTCCAACTCGAATTCAACTTTGGCGGGAGTGGGCGGGAGCGTGGAGCGGGCGCGGAGGGAGTCTCTGGACTCTAATTGGTCCATTCAAACCTGCTCCACCCTCCCGCCCAACTACTCCACCCTCTCCTCCCGACGCCCCTCCCTCGAAACATGTAAGTGGAAGAATCTTCCTTTTCTTTTAATCCACTTTAAAACATGTCTCATGAAGGAAAGATGTAATAATTAATGTTTAAAATGGCGGGGTGCCAGTGCCGCCGAGCTACGGAGAAGTGGTGGGGGACGAGAACTGGGAGGACACCGACAACGAAGAGTTCAGACCTCGCTGTTCATCCAATTCCATGTGAATTGAATCTTTGAGAGCCACAATTCGAAATCTCGCGCCCTATTTATATTCTTCGCAGTCACAATATTCCTTGACCTTGACTTTAACTTTCATCTTGACCTTGACCTGCCTCACTCTAAATCAAAACCTTTCCTGCTTCCTATACTTCGGGAACCTTTTATGTACATATAACCTTTTAAAATAATTACAACTACAAAACATACACCACAGTATGGTCAGTAATGGTTTCTGCCTTGAATTTTGAACTTAAAAAGAAAACTGTCCGCCGACCAAACTATCAACTCTTCGAACTATGTAATCTCTAGCTGAAAGATATAATAAACAAAGCGACAAACTTAAAAAACCATAAACTATTAAAATAATAAATATAATTAATTATACCTTGAAAACATATTACTATCAAAAAATAATAAATGTGAAACAATAATACGTTATTTGTGCCTACGCTTTCGCCATTTCAACTTTCGCAATTTTGCAACTTGCAAAAAACAATTTAATTAAATACAATTAAAAATACAATTAAATTATTACTTCCGTCTTTCCTTACATCAAACTGTCGCGCTTCACTTTCTCCTCTGCCCTTCCTTCCTTCCTATTTCCTATTCAACAATAAATATAAATATAATATGCTATTACTATACTATATAGCCTGTCCTATATTAAGACCTAACATTTTTTATATTAATTAATTATAATAAAAACAAATAATAATATAAGAAAACTACACGCAAGCTCAAGTTAACGCAACTCTACCAAATACTTACACATGACAGGTTCATTACACTTACGTAAGATTCAATTTTTTATTTGTACAACATTTTTAAATATTTTTTTATTTATGTTAACTTGAATATCTCCTGTGTCTTTCTCAAGCATCAATCTTGTCTATTTAATAATTTAATTACATCAACTAAGTGTTGAATAATTAAAAACTTAGAGTTAAGCATAAATAAGGATTGCAAGAAAGAAGTGATAAATACTACCACCGCTAAATATTCTATGATGTTAAACTATTAATTATCTCACGCACTCTCTCATCCTTCAATTAACCTGACCAATTAATTACCTGTAATAAAAATCATCAATTTAATAATAAATATAAAACAATATTACTTAAAATCCTAGTTCAGTACTACCAATGAATGCCCAGTACATTTTATCAATTGTAATAATATTAAATTTTGATATTTTTCAAGTACAATTCATTTATTGTAATTATTATAATCAATTTAATAGTTTCCTCAATTTTACGTTAAGCAGTTATTTAAGTTGATTAATAACAAGTTGGACATCGTCGGTGAAGACGCATTGTAAAATAGGTGGACTGCGCCAAAATGCTTCTTCATCCACGATATGTAGTTTCTATTTTTGATTCAAGCTTTTAAATCACCTGCTCAACTACGCAATGACGCCTGAATTATGAACAATAAATTGAATTTCTGTGGTTTGAATTATAATTTTAAATAGGATTTTAAATAGGAAAAATAATATGATTGCTGTTGTTGTATTGTTGTTGTAATGCTGGCATATCAGCTGTGCTGATTTTCTACAATTAATTATTATTCAATAAAATCTCCAATTATTTCAAAGTGTGTCCATTCATGCGCATGAAAAGTAGAGCATTGCACAAAATAAGACAAGGAATTAAGTGCACTTTATGACTGCTCATGAACCCAGATGCGGAATGCAGATTCAGTCAATGAAATGGAATTTTAATCAATACGCTAAATTGTGTCTGTTGTGAAGGACGTTAAGAAGAGGCCAGGATCCGAAGGGCTCCGCTTTTAACCGAATCCATCCCAAGTTTCCGAATGCTCAATTGGAAGTTGGGACAGAGAGGCTCATTCAATGTTTGTTCTGTCATTCGCCTCGGTGATCGTCCAGGGAAGTCTTGGAAATATTTTCTAGAATTAAAACTCATTCATTTAACAAATATTACGCCTTTACGCCCTGCAGTTTAAGAATGCCGACGATTTGCTACCGGGGTTCAAAGGCACCGGCAGCTCCAACTTTGTGGGGTATTTCCGTTGAAATTAAATTAGTGGGGAACCAAAGGGCAGAAATCAAAGGTCCGGACGACACCCTTTCGGGGCTTCTGTCCATCAACTCCGAGCCAGCATACAATGAACTGCGAGGTAAGAAATCATTATTTTTATTTAACGGCTCTTTACTGAATAATTGACACACGTTTTGGAATCGTCCTTACGGATTTTTAAAAACAATGTAGCTGTAAGAATTCAACTGGAAGGTCATGCCATCTCCCGTTTTTCGAGCAAAGTTGACAACCGGGTCACTCGAGTAGGCAAAGATGATATTTTCATGCCCGACGAATCTCCCGAAAGTCAACAAAGCCTCTGCGTCTACGTCATTGGTGAAAGTAAGCAAGTTTTAGCCTTTTCCAAAGAGTAATAGGTTTAGTTTGACCTTTTTGAAAACGTTGATTTCTTGCTTTGACCTGCTTGAAGGAGTACATTTGTTAGACGAAATGAAAATGAATCTATTAAATGGAATGTGTGTGTGAAAACGAATAGGAAATGCGCCGTGGGAAAGGAGCGAAAAGCTCCCGCGCGGCCTCCACTCCTTTCCCTTCAAAATCAGCCTGAGTGGCCAGAACTTCCCCGCCGTCTTTCAAAGTGACTTTGGCCGCATTCAGTACAAACTGGTTTGCTATGTGGCTCAGGGCTGGAGAGAAGAAATTCCCGCCTGCGAGAAGATTTTAAAAAGCAAGGGCCACTTCAACCTGACCTCTGACCCAAGCCTAAGTTTGCCGCTTGTGGTGACGAAGACGAAGAACAAGTCCTTTTTCTCCAGCAGCAGTCGGACGTTGCTCAGTGTGAGTTTGTACTTGGAGAAGCGGGGCTACTTGCCAGGAGAGAATTTGAATTTCCCGCTGGTGCTCGAGAATCCCGCGCGGGAGAAGATTGTCAAGATGCAGGTGACGCTGGTGCAGAAGATCATTTATTTTGTCAATAAATTGAGCAAAGCCACGAGGGCTGTTCTGGGGGAGGAGGAGACCCACTGCAATTCCCACGAAGAGGAGATTCGCTGGGAGACGGGCTTTCTGCTCCCCGGGTATCTTATGCCCACTTTTACCAATGAGAAAAAATCAATTGAAATTGTTTACGTCCTTGAGGTGAGTTTCCATGCCTTTTCAATTTAAACTGCTCTTTAAAAGACAAATAAATTGCCCCCATGCAGTTTTAAAATCTAGAATGCTGTCTCTTTGTGCAGTGTGTTTCAGTTAGACCTATACAGTGACACGATGCTATAACTTTTGAGCCCATGGTACAATTTTAATGCCACCACCACTTTAATTATTTGTAGTGTAAGGATAAATAAGTTTCGTTAAAATCGGTAAAAAAGAACCAAAGGTCCCGCACAAAAATAACATTAGTGGAATAGAACAAGGCGTTGGCCACATATTTTCTCTAACTTTCTTATTTTCTATAGATTTTTAGAAGTTTAATTTATACAAGACAGCCTGTTTCAGAGATAAGTATCCCATGGAATTGTTTAATAACTTTTGAACCATACATCCGATTTTTAATTAGTAAGTTAATTTAAATAGAGTAAATGATGCAAATTTATGCTATATATGAAACATACAAATTTGGTAAGGTTTCACGAAGTTATGGCCCATCTCTCAAAATCGTCCCGAATTAGCATTACACCGCATAACCTCAATGGTCAAAAACCAAACATTTAATTTGTATGGAGTGTAAAATATTATTTATTGACAAAACATTGTCCAAAATAAGAAAAAATAAACAGTAACAATAAATAGCGTATAACTAATTAACAATCACAGTTAATCACAACTACCCAGCGCCTCAACCTCGCTGCCACTGTCCACATCTTCACTTCCGCTATCCCAATCGCCACCCTCGTCCTCAAAACTGATATTTCCGTCATCGCCATGTTCGCCACCGTCCTCGTTTCTTTCACTTTCGTCGTCGCAACACCCATATTCTTTTCTCTCTCTCACTATCCCCGTCCCGGCTCCCACTTGTTTTCTCCACGCCCTCGCTATCCCCATTTTCCGTCCCATCCTCCTCCTCCTCACCCTCACTCCCCCTCTTGCCCTTCCTACTATCTTTCCGCTCAACGTCACTATCTCCGTCGCCCCTCCCACGCTCTTCCTCCTCATTGCCAGTTCCCCAGTCGCCAGTACCACTTTCCTTCCCACTCTCGCTGTCCTCCTCACCACTCCCACTAACGTTTTCCTCACTCTCACTATCCCCATCGCCCCTCATATGCGCCTCTCCTTCACTCTCGCTCTCCGTATCGCAACTCCCACTGTCGTTTTCCTCGCTCTCACTATCCTCATCGCCCTCCATGTTCTCCTCCCCTTCACTCTCACTTCCGCCGTCGCCGTTTCTACCGCCTTCATCATCACTCTCACTTTCCTTGTCGCCATTGCTACTACCTTTCTCCTCACTTCCACTTCTCCCGCCTCCATTCTTACTGCCTACCTTCACACTCTCACTATCCCCGTCGCCCCTCCCACGCCCTTCCACGTCAATATCGGTTCCCGTGGAGCCACTCCTACTTTCTATCTCGTCACTCTCACTTCCCCCGTCGCCACTGTGACGCTCGTTTTTCTCTGTGTCACTATCCCAATCACCATTCCCACCACTTTCCACCTCTCTGTCACCTTCCTGTTCCCCGTCCATAGTGACACCTCCTTCCTCCTCTCTATCACTTCTCTCGTCTGGCGACCTCCCACGATCTTCTTCACTGTCAGTATCAATCCTTTGACTCAGTTCTTTTTCCTCGCTCGGATTACTGGATCGACCTTTGGTATCGTCTCTCGAAATACACGCTCTTTTAAGTGGCCCCATAAAAAAAAGTCAGGTGGAGTAAGGTCAGGTGATCGTGGAGGCCATGGTATAGGACCGTCACGTCCTATCCATCTATCCGGGAAATTTTCACTTAGCCATTCCCTTACCACCCGACCCCAATGAGGAGGAGCTCCATCTTGCTGAAAATAAATTTCGTCCGCTAGGCCATACTTCATAAGCTCCGGAAGCAAGAATGTTTGAAGCATATTCAAATAGGTCTGCTGGTTGCATGTTCCTTCGAAAAAGTATGGCCCTATTAACCCACCACTCCACAATCCCATACAAACGCAGACTGCCTTTCCTTTCATTCCTTTTTCAATTTGGATTTTAGGGTTGCTGAAGCCATATGAAATATCATTTCGGGTACAGACTCTGCCTTCAATATACCAGCTTGCTTCATCGGACCACAAAATGTTGTCCATAAGGTTTGGCTACCAATTTAAAAAGAAATTGAAAGTAAAACATTATTCTCTCTGACGTTTTTAAAAAGGTGGAATGAAATCACAAAGTAACATTTTTTTAATAATTAAAATTTCACATATTAAAAACCGGAGCGGTCAGGTGACAATTCCAAAGAGTAAAAGTCCTTGAATATAAATGACAGATATCGTGTAGAGATCAAAATAATTTGAAAGTTTTTAGAAATTAACACGAAAAAAGGTTTCAGTAAATTTTTAAGGAATGCATTCCCATGGGGGCGATGTGACACATAATTATCTGTGCACAAAAAACAAATAGAAATCAAGGAAGCAAATAGTAATGAGATTTAGGAGAAAGCTAAATAAAGTTTGTGGGTACCTCATTAGTCAACTTTTCCAGCATCTCTTGACAAAATGATACTCGACGGGGCTTGTCTTCTGGCTTCAAAAGCTGGACATGAATGGGCCTGTACGGCTTTAGACCAGAATTTTTAACTAATCGCCAAGTAGTGGCAACGAAAATTTCAAATTTTCCCGAAAGCTTTCTAATTGAGATTTTAGGATTGTAAATTAGTTCTTTTTTAATTTTTTGCACATTTTCAGCAGTGCAAACTGTTGGATCCTGGCCCCGAGGCTTTTCACATTTGATAGTTCCATTATGCTTAAATCTGCCTACGACTGCCCTAATTGTTTTTTTACGTGGCAGATTTCTGCCGAATCTTACTCTCCACGCTCTAAGAACTTTCACTACACTCTTGTGTTTCTCAAAATAAGTTGTAATAATAAACAATTTCTCTTGGGTTGTTAAACGAACCATATTTAATATTTTACTGACAATTAAAATTTAAAAACTTGCTTTAAAATCGTTAAAATTAATTTATTATTCTGTCAAAAGCAATCAGAATAACTGACAGGAAGAAGAAAATGAGAAAACGAAAAAAAAATAATTAAGAAATTGATCAGTGAATAGGAAAATCAGTTTACCCCGGAGTACTAGTTTTGTGACAATAGGTGGCGCTACTGCTTTAATGTTTACTCAACACTCACTAGAATTAGAGTGAAAACGGCAAAAATCGATGAAGGAAACCTCTTTCGAAACAACTCAATGGAAATTGTAGTGATCATGCACCTCTTCCATAATTTAGTTGTTGTGACCTTTGCAAGTGACCTTTGACCTTGGATAATTGTTTTGCTTTAGTTAATACGCTATCCAGTTTTTGCTTCAAATTTTAAAAATTGGTGTGAAGGGGTTTTACAGTTACGATTTT
The DNA here is from genome assembly GCA_034695205.1 of Dicyrtoma fusca. Lineage (NCBI taxonomy): Eukaryota > Metazoa > Arthropoda > Collembola > Symphypleona > Dicyrtomidae > Dicyrtoma > Dicyrtoma fusca. The sequence continues at coordinate 13,525 of JAQFZC010002084.1, read as the reverse complement.
ATTTTGGCCACATCTAGTGTCCTATACCAATAATGCTAATTTGGGCCAATTTTGGGAGATAAGCCGTAACTTTTTGAGACAATGTCAGATGTTTATGATTTATATATGCATTGAATTTGCATCGGTTTTTCTACTTAAATTAGCTTACTAGTCAAAAATCGGATATATGGTTCAAAAGTTATTAAGCCATTGCATGGGATACTTATCTCTGAAACAGGCTGTACATTCGTGCGATTACATTTTTAAATAAACACCTGCAATTAAAAGTTTAGTGAGCTATTCAAAAAGCATCAAGATTTCATTGTTCCAAACTTGACCACTCCACAACAATTTCGATTTCAAATAGGTTCAAAAAGTGGAAACCTGTAAATAAGCTTAAACTTGTTTAAAAATACGCTTCATCTTCAAAAGAGCTAAGAAAGTGGCTGAACATTAATTTGTCGCGTTGTTGCTTTGCCATTCTTAAATTTATGGGATGGCAGTTAGTCGAATGATATAACCCGAAACAAGTTAACCGAAAATATTCAACCCGAATTAATGCAAACCCTTTTTTTAATTTCTTTTTCTCTCCTGTTTTCGGACGGAGGTGGTCAAACTATTTTTAGTAAGTACGATATGTAAAACTATAAATGACCAGATTTTGATAACTCATCTATCGTTTTACAAGACGCACTTTGACTTCCGGTTTCGAAAGAGAGGAGAGAAAACAATAATAAAATTATTTCGAATAACATTTTGGGCCAAGTTTCTGCACTGATTCGAGTTGAATATTTTCGGTTTTTTTTAAATTTTTTTTTAGTTTTTTAATCTTTTTTTTTTCGTGATGTGGCTTCAAGTGGCAATAAAAATGGTTTGCACGGTGCAGTTTACAGTGACGACTGCTGGTTCGTCGACGCTGAAGGGAGTGGCGGACATTGTGATTGGCCGCGTAGAAGGAGCCGCTGCTTCGGCAAACGTTCCCGCCAACGAGGCTGAAAGGCGGGATTCGGAAGATTCAAATTGGGACACGATTTCAATTCAAACTTTCGCCACACTCCCGCCAGGCTACTCAACCCTTTCGTCTAGAAGTTCGTCCATCGAAACTTGTAAGAAGGGCATCAATGGGCTTAATGAGCTACAATATTATCCAATCAAGCAAGTTGAACAGTTTTTTGATTCTGTTATTGAAATTTATTTCCAGTGCCGCCAAGTTACTTGGAAGTCTGTGCGAAGGGCAACTGGGAAGATTCTTTGTCTGAGCAGGAATTTCGGCCGCGTTGTGCATCCAATGTTATGTGATGACAGCTGCGCAAAGGAGAAGACGCGCACTGACGCGCTTTTATTTTAAAAACGAATAATTAAATAACATTACATACATTGTCGAAATCCGAAAAGTATTAAAACATTACAAAGGATATTACACTTTATCAAGTAACGCGTGCTGTGAAATTTAATTTAGGACTGAAGCTTGACGTGTCCATTTACAAAAAAGGAACTTGTAATTTTGATCTGCTTTTTTCCGTCCACTTCTCAGAATTTGATATCAATTTCTATTTTTTCTACACTAAAAACGATTCATGATAGGAGGAATGAATAATTTATCGCTCATTACAGTAAACTATAGAGCAAAATCTTAAAATTAAGTTTGCCCATTTTGTCCAGCACATTTTAAGAAGCGATATGACATGACATGCAAGAAAAGAGGCGAGAGATAGAATATAAATATGGCTTTTATTAAAGTATTTCTATTTTTATTGTTATAAAAGGTCTCCAAAAATAATTCTATTTTCAAATAAGACAAAGTTTTGATTTTTGGTAAAGGATTGATTGTGGTCGTAACGCTGTTAGACCTTTTAGAGCTTGAATTGCCTTGTTTGTGAATTAGACAATAAGTACAACTAATTAAATCCAACTACCGTACTTAATGAAGCAGCACGTAGGATTCCACTAATTTTAAGACAATTTATTATGTAAACAAGATGGCTTCTGTTTATTGCTTACTAAATTAATCCGTTTAAAAAATAAACATTCCTGTACAAACAATTCAAATGAATGGAAATCACATTTTCTCAAGGAACTCAATTGATCTTCCTGTATTCCCTGTTGCAGCATTATTTACACATTAGTATGTACATACGCAATAATTACTTAAATATTACGTAAACGTAATTGACAGAAAGCATATTTTAATAGCATCTTCAAACGTTTTAAACAAGAAAAGCTTACTTAAAACTTTAAAAATTCCCAAAAAATATGACGTGGAGACCAAGTGCAGTATTTTGTGGGTTTTTTGCCATAATATTTGTGTCGTGGATGCCGGTACAGGTAGGTAGGTTTTACTTTTGGAGTACTAATTCATTGCTAATTAATATATTAAATCAAGCTTAAACAATTATTAATTAAATTTCATGCATAATTTCTTATGGTGACGGCAGTTTTCAACTGCTATTGACCCCTGCAAGCAGGCCCCAAGCCCCGAGGAAGTTGCCGCAACTGCTGCGTGTGCTCAAGAATTGGGGGACTCTCCCACGTTCGAAGTAATTAGTACAAACATGCAATTTCAGTATAAATAACCTTGAAAACCTTGCAAAAATGCAAAAAAAAGTTTTAAACATCGATTTGACTTTTCCTTTACTACACTAAATCTTTCCACTCTTTCAGTGCACAGACGTTTGCATGTTGAAGAAGATGAGAGTAATTGTAAGTTCTTTCGTTTTATCTACGACACAAATAATGAAGTTGTAAATTAAATCAAAAATGAATATTAATTCGCACCCCTGTGCTTTGTCTGTGAAGGTGGACGGCAGCATTCCGAAGTCGAACTGGAATGCATGGGTGGAGAAAAAATTCCCAGCAAAATTTCGTAAAGCTCTCATTGACAAGCTCGGAACCTGCAATAAATGTAAAAAACTGTTTTCAACAAATATTACACCGCATTTTATATATATATATTAACGAATCCGCCCCAATAATAGTAATACACACATATGTGTATATATATGTTTATAGTGTACAGCAATGTGCCTGTGAATAGCAAGTGCGACGAGAACGATGACTTCTACAAGTGCAAGGAAGATATTATCGATGCAGTAAGTTTTCATTATAACACAGTACATATTAATTTGTATTCATCCATTTACCAATTCTTTTTACTTACGACGCGTTCCAGGCACACTCCATTTGTTCGATTTTGTTAATAGGAACGTGGAAGCCTAAAAGTAATTAGTTATTACGTAATACCACTCAGTTCTAACAAAAGTTTATATTTTAGGTGTGCGTGTAAAATAATATCCAAATGCTTACGATTACATTGAACAATGACAAAAAGCACTACTGAAGCAATACCAATGAATAAAACGAGAGATGTAATTAGGAATAAATGTATCTTAAAACAAAAATAAATCCGTTTATGTTAAAACACTGTCACTTATTGTCTTTAAGTTATTTCAAAACTGGCAGTTTATTGCTTATTCAAAATACAGACAATCCATCTCCTCATCAGCAATCAGCAGTTTAAACGAAACAAAAAAGAAAAAATTCCTGAACTAATTAGTAAGTTCACAATTAGAACGGTGAAATGCTTAAGACTTTATAATAGAATTCATTATTATACCATATAAAATCTAGCTAGGAAATTATACATTACTTATTACTGTTATTATTACTAATTACGTAGCAGATGACAGATTAAAACGAAAACTATTTTACGTAAGTAATAAGTACTTAAGTAAGTAAATTCCTGTTGGTATTTAACATTTCAACAAAAAAGACAATACTTAGAATCAAGCCTACTTAAGCATTTTCCTGGACTCGGTAAATATTTTAGGATTTTAGTTAGGTAAGTATATATAAATAGTAGTAGAATGTAGTCATACAACCGAATTAGTTGGGAAAACGGTTGTCCCTAAGAATTTATGGAGTGAACGGAGATTTACTTGACAAATAAAGAGCTTGGCTGGTAAAAAGGTACTTATGGTAGTAGGTAGGTAATAAAACAATGTTTGACAGGCAATTTCTGCACCGGAAGACTGAACGCTCATTAAGCTCTGACAAGGATTTGGTAGTTATCGTAGGCGATCTCCTTTCCCCTGAAGGGGATGTAGCAGACGTTGTGACTGGGATGAACTTTCCCGCAAGTCAAAAGACCGTCGTGATGACAGCGACCGATGTAGTACTGCTCCCCCGTCTCACTCCGACCCCCCACAACCGCATTCGGAACAAGAACTCCATGGGAGGAATTCACCCAACGCAGACTTCCAGGTGGGGCCACCAGAACCTATTTAAAACCATTTCACAATTTTACATTAATCGTTGAAAAATTGAGTAAAACGAAGATTGCTGATACTTTAGATATTATTAACACTTTAATGGATGGTCAATCTGCCTCTCGTGACTATCATAGCCTACTGCCGTAATACTGGCACAATATTAAGGCACTGGAAGTTGAATACACTCAAAATACATAGACCATGGTATGTATGTACTCTAGATTTAAGTTGCCGCATTAGTAATAGTACACTATCATGCCAGAACCACACTTAAACAATTTCACGTATGATCTCTTCATCCCAGAACACCAAATAAAACATAGCAAAAGATTTCTAAAGTAAACTATTGTAGGATATTTTTACAAAAAAGAAAAATAAGAAACATTTTAAAGATCTATGTGTCACCGAAGACAGGATTTTGAATTGGGTTTTGAAGCGATTCTTTCAACTACCTACTCTCGAATGTTAGTTACAATCTTGATTTGACCTGAATAACAGACCTGTGTGGTACGAAGCGACGCCAAAGAAAAACTAACAATAATAATGTAAACAACCCTGACCTCGTAACTACTGACTGAGTGTTCTTTGCCTCCATGTGGGACATAGCAGACTTTGTACTTGGGATGAAGTTTCCCCGGAACGATGGCACCGCTCTGATGAGCTCTGGCCACGTACAATTTGGTCACTTTGTCCGTCCCGAAGCCACACTCGATGGCATTATTGGGGAAGTTGCCGTTGGAACAAGAGATCCACTGGGCACTCCCGCTCAGTCCTCCGTAATTCATGGCTGGTCGGGGCGGCGTGTAGAAGGCTGCTTCTGAGGACATTCCAACTCCAACACTAATTTAACTGCAATCATTGTAAAACGAAACAAAAAATTAAAATGACACATTAGTGCATTTCTACAGCCCAGTCAGTTTTAGATAACCAACCAATTATCAGCAGAATGCGTCACTGCATTACAAGATAAACCACTGAGAACCACTTCAGCTACAAACACCATATTGCTCAAAACCAAAGAATACTTATTTAACGTTTAACACACAACTCTCACCATCGAAAATGTTATCTTTCAAATGCAAAAAAAAGCTTGAAATTCTAAAGCCTAAAAAATAAACTTGAAATCGAAATGGAATACAGAGAAGCATTCTTTATCCATTGATAGTATGATAATATTTATAATATATATAATAAATTACATAACTGACAGCCGTGCAGTTGTCGTACGAATATGATACTCCTTTAGGAGACAAATTAACTTTTATGCTAATTACAACAGCTTACATATTGAATGTTAAAGGGTCTAATTCTAAAATGTAAAAGCAAACTTGGAAAAGTACTCTGTAGGTAACTCAATTAGTCTACTTGTAATTTCAAAAATGTAAACCTTTGAAAATGCTACTGTCTTGAATTAAAACATGTTTAACAAAAATAAATATGCAATCAAAGAAATTGTCAATTCCTAAAAGCACGTTTAGTTCAGTTTTGAATCGGATGGGAATTTGTGAACCTTTGACCGGTCCCTCACTTGACACCGGACATCCTCATACTGACAACTGATTCTGAAACTTCTGAATGAAGGCTGACTTCACTGACGACTGACTTGTCACAGGTTGCCTGTGACATGTCCCTGTATCTTTAAAAGCTATGCTCTAGATTCTAGAGTGTAGACGTGTCGAGTCTAGAATAATAGAAGAAATAAAAAAGTTGAAAAGAAATGACTAATCCTAAAGCTATTTACTACTGACACCTGATCGTTAATTATCTATTATGTGTAACCCTGATAGGTTAGATTACTGTTAACTCTACACTATCAATGTCAATTATCTCCTGATAACTTTGAACTCCATTTTGATAGTGCCTGAGGAAGAGCAAGGCTCGAAACGCTGCATATTATAGTTGTTAAAAATTTACTACTTGACTTCAATCATCGTTCAAAATTGTCGTGAAAAACTTGGTGAGTCCTACCCTTAAACTTGACCTTTATTATAACCTCACTTTGCGTTCTTGACTATTCCTGATAACTTGATAACTAGTACCGACCGGGCACTTACTCACGATACCCACTGGCCACTGGTTGCAGTGACAAGAGGAGGCTAACATGATGAATCTCAAAGTCTAGTTAACGGGTCTAACTGCATCTAAAATTAGTTTCAGCTTTTACTAAGGGGTCGTTCATTCAGTACGTAATGCTAAATCGGCCTGTATTTTTGAACCACCGACCGCCTGTAACGCAATTTGCACTATGTACGTAATGCATTAGTATAGGCCTGTCACGCCTGTCCAACCTACCACCGACCGCAGAGCCCGTTACATACTAAATGAACGGTCCCTAAAGCAGTACATAAATCCTTAATGCAAAATACGAAAACTTTATTGGGTCGTTCTTATTTTAGGAGAAGAAGAAACATGTTAATGGTGCAAAGGGTAAAGATCAAATGTACCGTGAACTTACTACAGGCAACAGGCAACAGGCAGATTAACTGATAGCCTAGGCTGGAAGACAGGCGAAAGTTAAGACCAAAAAAGTAATCACCAAAATGTTGACTATTCTGAAATTGTGAAAGACAGACGACAATTAAATATGTTAAATTACAAGTTTACAACTTAATGATCTCGCCTCGTGCCACGCCAAGACGCCACCAACAATCACAGTAATCACACTCGTCCAAAACAATTGTATTTCCAACTTCCTCCAACTGTACGACAAAGTGTTCGATCGAGGGTATCTAATTGTATGCACGAAAAGCAAGCCGGTGGAGTGGACCCAGTGACGTTTCATGCTGGCGCTGGCTGTACTAAAAACCATTGCACTTTGCAGATTCGACAAGACAAAGCAAGTAACGACAAGCAAAGGAACGGAAATCCGCCTGAAACAGCAAACATATATTATATTTACATATATCAACATTTTTTTAAAATTGCCAAATATTCGCTTGAAAGGGTACACCAAGGAAGAGCTGAAACTTGTGGCGTAACTTATGCAAGGCCCCAACCACAACAATGATGGCGTGGACCGTGGACCAAAACAAATACAAATTCGATACTTCTATAAGTATTCTACCACCAAAAAGACCGGACATTTAATTATTACAGAAATAGAACAGAACGCCTAACGCCTGCCTGCTTTTTACGCTTTCAAACTTCAACGCCGACTTCAGCCGCCGCCTTCAAACTTCCCCCCATTTTCATAATTTCTGTTTCAATGGCTTCAAAGTGAGAAACGTCCAAAATGTTTACTAAAAAATGTTTTTTCTAAAATGGAAAAAAGTACATCTTTACACTATTTTTATGAATCCTGCAATACACAATTTCTATTTTTTTTGGCTCTTCATCAAAGAATAAATAAAAGTCAAGGTACATTATTTTGGGAGTCTCTAAGAAATTGAAATTACATTAAAACGTATAATCTAATAAAGCTAACTTACTTGCGCGAATATTCTTGGCTCAGGTCTCAGGTGTTGTATTAGTAATAAATTATTATTAGTATTTGGGGGAGGATAAATAAATTCCAAAGTAGAGTACGCTTTGTTTTGAGTAATAAAGTATATTTTATCTTTCTCTCAAAAGACTGGAAAGATAATGGAAGATGAGATTCCCTTCAGTGTATTCAGAGTTGACCAACCGGCCATCCAAACAGCCGCAGGACTCGAGCCCCTCGCGCCCACACACGAAATCTACACGTCTCGTCAGAAGGGGAGTCTGGAACTCTTCGAGGGCAAGACGTTGAAGCCGTTCTTCAAAGTCTACGACAAGAACGGCCATCACATCTTCACCGCCGGGGTCACGAACCCAGAGTCCCTCTGCGAGTGCCGCACCTGGACGACACTCATCTATGTTTGCTCCCCAGAAGCAATCCCCATCTTCAGCATTGCCCAGAGGTAAGCAAAGAGTTGATCCAACAAGATTCGTCCAGCTCAGTTTTAATTCTCTGCCCTTTATTCGGGGTAGTTGCGCTAGATCTCAAAGTACGGCCACAGTGCGAATCGTAAGCATCTCAACTCACAAGCTGCATAAGGGGACGTTCAAGTATTACATAACGCCAGCGGGGTGGGTAGTCCTTTCGTTCTGCGTTACAGCCCTATACCTACAACATTGTACAGGGGGTGCTATTTCACCACGCATTTTATTTCAAAAAGTGCTCTATAATCTAGATGATATACTTTCAAGTTAAGGGTAGCAATCACCAAGTTTTTGAGAGCACGTTTGAAGATAATTTAAGTTAATTCGTCATTTTTATTGCGAGCCTTGCTTTTCCTCAAGCACTATCAATATGGAGTTAACGACTTTTACGCTTTTTCTCTTTCCTTCCTTCCATTTTCAAAATCCCAACACATCCCAAGGCAAATAGAATAATTATTCTATTTGCCTTGACTCACGACTCACCCATCCAACCACAATTTAAAAGTATGGAGTTAATTTTGGAGTATTCTTCAGCTCCATTTTGATAGTGCCTGTGCCTGGGACACTGCACACTATATGTAATTGTTCAAAAATTACGAATTAGAATTATCTTAAAAGCGTTCTCAAAAGGTTGGTGAGACTTATCCTTACGTGTTTAGAAATCGCGCTGTCCATTGCAGCCCAAGATAGAACCCAGGCTATAAAGTTGAAAAAGTGAATAAAATAATAATTGAACTACAGGAACGGAAAGTGCTGCGCGAGTGTTCCCAGCAGCAACGAGGACCTAGTTCAGTGCTACCACGCAGATCGATCCATGGGCTCCTCCTACTTGGTCTCCGACTTCAACAAAAACTTCGCGGAACTTGCGGAAGAAGAGGATGAGCCAGAGGCAATAACATTGAAATACTGTAAAAGCACATAATTGTGACAGTCGTAGCTTGCTTTAAGAATGAGAGTTTGAGCGGAAGGGCTAATTAAAAGAATATTGACTGAATAGATAGGCGCAGGTGCACGTGCATATGATAAACGGGCAGTTTATGGGACACTTGTGGGAGGACAGACGCGGGATGGTCGTTTTGGACGCCAACTTCGTTCCCATTCTGCACATGGTCGAGAACGACGACTCGGGGGGCCATCAGAGCCAGATTCCGCCCGACATGACAGCAAACGACCGGGAAGTAAGTTCCGCGACCATCGACTCCATTTCAATAGTGGGTCAGAGTGGGACACAGGTCGACAGCCAAGATCAGGATTTTTGGTTCAACCATTTGATGGGTCGCGGCAGCAATACACGTGGGCCACTGGACACAAGTCCCATGAACTATGACATTCTCGAGGAGAGGACGCGCGTGGGGAGCATCAAGTGCTTCCAGACGCTCACAAAGTTTAGCCTCGACGGGGGGTCACCCAAGCACTGCTACTGCGCTGCCTTCCCCAACGACTTCACGCAGATCGACAAAGCACTCGTCTTGTCCTTTCTACTCTTCAAGGTTATCACTTATTTAACAAACTTATTACTCACTAACAATAAGTAAAAATAGAAAAATCGAAAAATGCATCTATCGAATCGAGAAAGAATTTTATAGGGTGCATTACTAAGAAAATGAATCATGTTTAAGCAAATTAGAACTATTTTTACGATGTCGCATATCCATTATTTCCTGTGCTGGCCACCGTACCGTAGGAAATACTGCTACAAATGGATATGCGATATTTCGCATCTCAAGTTGTTGCTTGTGCGTCATTGTGCTTTTAAGGCATATTGGATAAGCGCCATTTTGCATCTTAAAATTGGATAGGCGTTGCGTTGTTAACTCAACCCAATTTATCATTTATTTAAAAAGTGGGGTTTAACTAAATCGTTTTTATACTTTTCAGCAAAGGCAAGAACCTTCATGTGACACGACTAGTTACGTTTTTCTGGGGATGCTGCTAATTACTGTGACTTTATTTACGATTGCTGGCGTTTCAGTTTCTATTTACTACGACTACGAGTTATATTCTACCTTTAATTTAATCTAATTTACTGTAATTTTATTATGCAAGAAGTAAAGGCAAGGCAGTATTATTTTGAATTTATTCATTTTGACTATTTTCCCGACATAACTTCTTATATGCAATTAAAAACTATAAAATATGTACTGATATACTTGACTGGAATTATGCTTTCAAAAAATTTCTAACTATCTGAATGACTCAGCCAATTTGGAATTTGATGTCAATCACATATTTGCTACCTGTTTAGTTCATTCAAATCTAAATTAAAGTTACAATCCACTGATCAAAACTCAAACTCTTGAGCAAGAATATCAAAAGTCACACCATTCACACCAACCTTTCCAAAACCTACAAATTCTAAAGAAAGTGATTTCAAATTGCGTAAATATTCCTAGTCTTTCAACATTTGTGTACAGAATCATTAGCATCCATCCGTTATAATTAGTTCATTGAAGTTTCATTTCACGGCATCCACGTTGTGCTCGTCGATCTTCATCAGAGATTTCCTAAAATTGCTTGTCACTTGTCGGATTGCTTGTAAAGAACGAGATGATTCTTTTTTGTAATGAATCTATAAAAAAAATAGAATGTAGCTCTGCTTTATAACAAGAAACATACTTTATTGCTAGTTGGATATACGACAAAGAATACAAATCGTGGCAAATTACTTCTAACAATAAATATTTAAAATTACTTAATTACTACGGGAATGAATAAAATCTTTGTAGATTGATTGCTTAAATAGTATTTATTTTGTTGCAGACGGCATTCAAGACTCCCTCTTGACCCAGAAGGTCAGACAGTTCCTTCAAAAGGGCAGCATTGGTGTCCGGATGGAGAAACCTAAGACGAATTGAGGCCACGTCACTGTGAAACAGTAGGATGTCCACGCCCACCACTCCATTTTAAGACCAATCTTATTTTTACGAATTTAAAAAACGGATGACAAGAATCAGTTTTAAATATTTTACTTAAATAGGAAAATGTGATTTTTGAAAATCCTTGTCTTACCAGCTTTCATGGTGGATGTTTACAGCTATGGCAAAAGCCTCGAGTGCTAGAACCTTGAACATTTTTGGGTTGAGGAAACGTTTTCAGGTTCTTGAGTTTACCACTAGTGCGGTTACTAATACAGTGAAACTGATAGTGAATTCTCCATTTGGCATTCCAAGGCCCCTGTTATACTACCAAATTATTTTCCAAGAAATTAAATAATCTCAAGGTAATCCACGTGGTCTCAAATCAATGTTTTTCTAGCGGAACCTACATAAGTAATTTTTAAAAGAATTTGTACCTAAACTACACGCATGGATGTGCAATTTCATTGGCACAATTTCATGGCAGATTCATTTCATGGAATTTCATGGGCGATGCACATTTTAGTGCCCAAGTGTCAACTTCGGTATTCAAGACTATTGTCAAATTTTTTCGAAATGGACACGGAGGAAGCGTTCCCGCATCTCTTTTTGCCCGCTCCCATTGGTTCGTGCGCCGCATACTCTCCATGCAACATTAGCTCTATGGATCATTTATTTGGGAACGCCTCCTCCGTGTCCATTTCGAAAAAATTTGACAATACTTAGTCATTTTTTATTACCTGTTGTTAACACAAATCCAGTTACTAAACGAGCTATAAAATGTTGTTGCAAAATATGGCTATTACTTTAAAAACTAATGTGGTTGGTGATTTGCTGAATACCTGGAATTGCTAATCATGCATTCAGTAAAACAAAATGTATTGTGAAATATATTTCGTCATCACTAGGGGACAAAATGCTATTATGAATCATGCAAGTAGGTACATTGAGTACATTAAGTACATATCGGGGATTTTTACCATGAAGATGAGTGGATACTCGTGGCTAGTTTTTCGCTTTCTGAATCTACTCTCCAAGGGCGTTCCAATGCAATGGTGTATCACATGCGCGTGTAACTCCATTTTTAATTTTTTAACCAAATTATGTTAGAAGTTTTAGAAGGTAGGAAAAAAGTGACTTACAATTAGTCATCAAACCCCCTAAAAAGAGTGTTTAGATTTTGGAGCGGGTGAGCTCATAGCCAATTCAAAAATAATTCAATGGAGGATAAATGTGATAGATGGGGTTTTTTCATGCAAAAAAATTGCGAATTGAACCGAAATGCAATTAAATCAACAATGCAGTCATCGCTCCGTTTTTTCTTATTGCTTTGAGCAAATGGCATTTTAAATAGCTTTACTTATTTAACGGTACGGTGCGGTGGCATACTTTTTTTTTTACTAAGGTTAAGAAACCATCTTAGCAACTACATACTTTAAAATGAATACGGGTAAAATAAGAATAACGGAGGAACTATTCCGATTTATTTCATTCTGTAGGCCGTCGATCATTAATGCTCGTGGAGACGATTCGGGAGAAAAAGATCCTTTGCTTCCCACAGTTAGTTCAACAAGTCAAACGAATAAATTCTTTCTCAACAACTTATACAATATTCGGTAGAATGATTCCATTTGTTGGAAACAGGAAATAGTAACTGCATACAAATAACGAAAAAAATGACCAAAAACAATGTGTTTTGCATCCTGTTTGAGCTTTAATAATTTGTTGTATGCATTACTTAATTTATAATTTTTGAAAAAATGAATTTATTTCTTTCAACTGTATAATAAGGTAGTATAACTATCTATATTAATATACTATATTTTTATTTTCAAAGAATGTGTCTTATTGTTTCTGTACTTAACAAAAAAACTTGTCTAAAAAATCAATTGCAAATGTTTTTATTTTGTACTTCTGAAGAAATGACTTTCTGTTGAATGGAATAAATGATAACAGTATTGTAAGACAAGGAAAGAAATAATTGAAAAACATAACATGGCTAAAAAATACGAAATTTCCACAGCAGGACTATTGTAATAAATGCAATAATCATTAAAATTATAATGGAACAAAGTACTGTAAAAGGAGTTATGTAGAGTCCACAGAATTGCTCAGTCCACGTCTCTGATAAACTTCTATGCTACATCAAAAGATACAACAATTGATATAATTAGGGCAGATTATTTATAGGTGGGCACATCTCGTTTGAGGCGCCTTTCCAATTAGTCCAAAAATGAAGAGCATTAATAAATAATAAAAAAATAACAGTAGTGTAGATATAGCACCCACTACCCGGCCTCAAGGGGTCTTTGTATGATGGTAGGCTTAACTCATCCCCTGGTAGGACTGTACAATGCAAACGGACCCCCAGGTTTGTAAGGCAGCTACAGTATAGGAATCCACCAGCTACATGATGTTGTATGATAATTGACCTGCAGGTTTGTAATGGAGCTAAAGCAAGGAAATGGAGCTGCATGTTACAGCATAAATGTAGCTCCATTTCCTTGCTTTAGCTCCATT
>JAQFZC010002083.1:0-25036 GCA_034695205.1 Dicyrtoma fusca | reverse complement strand
TATTTGATTTGGCTACAGTGGCTTCACCACACCACTACTGGCAATGGCAATGGCATTACAAAATCTAACAAATAATAATATTCATAATGGTAATAACAACTAACATGTGAATGTTGCTATGGGCAACATCCACTATACCACATCAATATATATGTTTTTCCTTTTTTAAAAGCGTTAAAAGCGTTTGTTTTTCCTTTTTTAAGAGCGTTAAAAACGTATGTTTTGCCTTTTTTAAAAACGTTAAAAACATATGTATGTTTTGCTTTTTTTAAAAGCGTTAAAAACGCATGTTTATTTTAAAACGTTATGAATATAAAAAATTTTAAGGTTAACAGTTAACATCCTTTTCAAAGTTTAAAACAGTTTCCAGTTTTGCCATTTCTGTGATGCGGTTATTTTGGTTTACTAAACGCCGTTTGAAAACTTTATCAGTAAAAGTATAACTTTTGTTGGGCAGTTAGCCTAGTCTTTTCGTCTTTAAAGTAGCGTCACAAACACCATTTACTAATACTTGTTTTAAAAGCTTTTTGCTTCATTATATCTCACCGGTTTGAAAAAGCTATAAAAACAAGTTGTGCTTTTTATAAAAATTCCAATTCGTCTGTTTACAGCACTGGAAAAGGTTCATTTTGTTCTTGATACCCTTAGTACAATGTTAAAAACGTATGTTTTGTCTTTTATAAAAACGTCTATTTGACACGTATGTAACCTTTCTAAAATCTTAAACCATGATTTATTATTGCCATTGCATTGATCATTATTGCCAGCATTTTCTTTGCTCAGTTAGAATGATTATGATGACCAAATATATGCAAGGCTCCCTAGCTGACTAATATGGCTATCTATGTAGTACATACAGCTATATTGATTATTGATATATAGAAAAATTATATACCTACCTACTTAGAGTATTCCCATGTTTCCGTCTGTATAGCTATAAAGCACATATCCTTATTCTAATTTACAGATTTTGCATTAGTTTTTTCCCCACTCTGTCATTCCCCACACACACACATTTATTTCACCTGTGAAATGTGGACTCGTAAATTTTATTGCACTCTCAATCTCGTGATAAATAAATAAAGGAATAAATAAAATAACGATACAGTTTTTGCAAATGCTAAATACACTTTACATACCATCCCATGGATGGTTGGCGCGTGGACTGAATTTTCAATTAAAATACATGTACATTTAGACATTTTTTACAGCCCAATTTGCAATGCAATGCAATTCAGTGTGTGTAAGTAAATGTAATACAAAATATACAAAATACAAAGTGGGACATAATTTATGATGCGAATTAAACAATATATTTTTGTGTATAATTCCTGAATTTTATATTTTTATTTCACTGGAAATTAAACCACCACACCTTTTTATAGAGTTGTGTAGGGAGAGAGAGCGACGTGCGTAGGATTCCATACAGCTTTATGTCTACATTAATAAAATCCTGTCTCTGCAGTGCAAGTGTTAAGACATCTGTACTGGCACTCGGCAATAAATCTTTCAATAAAAACTTTAATTTTCTTGGGCAGAACTTGACGCCATTTATTAATTTCTCGAAATTCTAAATACGGTCTACCACGTCCGCCCTCAATGCTTTTTTTTTAATTCTGCACCTTTTTGTTGCTCACTGTATGTACTTAGAAGGACACGATTTTTATTTTAAACGTAAAGTAAAATGTGTACAAATTGAAAAATCTACAGTTTTGAAAATAAATACACAGTAAATGTGGCGGCTTCTTCAAAATTACAAGCCTTCAAAGGAAGGCTTAATTTATTCTTTTACAATTGCCAGGTAGGAAGCACTCACTCTCAGTGCAGTGTGTATACGATTAAGCCCATATAATTATAGGGCACAAATTCTATCATAATATAACGGGTCATTCAGATAATAGGGCGTACAGTGGATGTATAGGGCTTAAATTCAAATTCAAATTCTGGCTCAACATATATCATTATAGCATTGTTCGCAAGTTCAAATATTTACCCTTTTTAAATGCTCAAAGAAAGACGCAATGATCGTCCCTCAGTACACAGAGCAGAGCAGAGTACCGACAGATTGAAAATCTCTTTAGAAAACCAAAGGCAGTACAGGACCTGCCCATAGTGCCCATCTCTTCAATTATAAGATTTGCCGCGGTAGCATTTTTTTACCCTCGTTTTGTCTTCTACAACATAATCCGATGCCATTGCATTATTGCATTATTGCTATATAGTGCTATATAGTGCTATATAGTGCTTGGTCCATGGCTAGTAGGCACTTCACTTCCGATTCCGATACAAAGTAAGTTATTATTATTCAAATCAAATCAAGTTGAATGAATTTATTGTGACACTCTAATAAATCTTTTTACATTATACCGTACGGTATATCTTCGCAGTAAACTCCGTCCATGATTCTTGCACAACAACTGCAATTAAGCTGAACGGCGGCAAAGTTACACATGAAAGATGTAAGGATTTTATTTTTATTGGAAACATAACACAAGAAGTGTGTCTTTGCCTTTTATGAGGCCTTTTATAGGTAATCCATTTAATTCGAGCCTATCTCAAATGGCAATGAATACACATAGCACATAAAAGCTCAATTTTCAAAGATTACCGAATCTCAAAAGGGGGTTACAGTTGCAGTGAAATTACGATTATGATTACGAATAAAAGCATTATAATTATGAATGCATCTACTGGTATTGGTAAAAACTGCTGCCGTGTTTCTGTTTCTCTGTTCCAAGTCTAGGTACATTTGTATGTACATACCTACAATATTAAATAATTGTTCTATCTGTTCAGATGCTATTCAACACATCATCCGCCCTGCCTTTTTCGAGGGTAGTGAGAGGTGGAAACATTAATTTTTGGAGTGAGGGACGAAGGACGAGCGACTGATGGAAGAGAAAGAACTGTGAAACTGTGAGCCTGATACATAATAATGTGATGGGCTCTGATGGATTGGAACTGTTGCCTTCTATGTATTTCTGTGGAGATAGTGAGTGGCTGGGGTCATTAATCATACTCATTTCTCAGGTGTGAGTCCATAGGTCAACGAAATTATAAATTAGAAATTCTTACCCGTCCCAACAGTCAACAGTACACGAAGGAAGATCCACTTTTACAATTAGGTACCGTAAATCCTCTTTTACTACGCGGGTCTCTAATTGTACGCGGGGGTCCGAGGGCCTAAATGGAATAATGCGCGGGTCTCCAATAATACGCGGGTCTCTAACAGTACGCGGGTCACCGGAAGTATTTTCAGTGTTTAAGTGTACAGAAATGAGTGTAAACCTAACTTTTTAGCCACTGAATAGCTTGAATTAAATGACACATACTTTTAAGTCGCTTAAAAGTGTCACAATTCTTGTTTTTAGCCTGTTTATTTCAACTTAATTTAGAGTAGTAAAACGGTTAGTTGGAATAATACGCGGGTCTCTATTAATGTGTGGGTCTTTAATTGTACGCGGGGCTCCGAGGGGCTGAATGGAATAGTACGCGGGTGTACTATTAGAGAATTTACGGTACTTATATAATTAATATAGCGTAGGCCCTTACAAACGTACTTCGTCAGTCGGTATAGTAATCGTAATCGGTATTCGGATTTATAGGAATTTTAATTTACGTTTCTACCTCTATTTTTTTACTACACTATGCACCGTATAAGGGCCCCTATTTCTGTATTAGCTATAGTAGTTCCGTTATTTTGCTATAAGAGATACTGGCTATAGCTTTAGTTTACTGGCCCAGTAAAATATGCATCTTCACTACAAAATTTGTTTTATAGATCTTTTGACTGAGGATTGAATGTGCAGGGCTGACGCTGAAAGGCTGCAGATGCTGGGAAAAAGAGCCTTTGAATTATAACGCCGATCATAAAGATTTTTTAAAAGCTAATAAGTATCATTATGGAACTTTGTTTATGCTATTTATTACACCTTGCTTAAAGTTTTGTCTGTTTTAAAAAGGTTAATTTGATCGTTGACAGCCCCGAAAGTAGCATAAAACCATGTTTTGGCCTTTTTAAAGTTACTTTGGCGCCATTTAAATTTTTTTAAAAGTAAAATTTTTCATGTCTTTTTTTTGAAAGTGTTAGATTTTTTGTTTGCAGCCCTGAAACGGGTTAAAAGGAAGTTTTGATTCTTTTAAAGCCAGCGGCGGCTGCAAAATTTTCATTTTTGTGAGCTTTTTATTTCATTAACCTTTTCAAAACGGTACTATTTCTAGTTTTACATCTTTTTGAAAATGTTCATTTCCTATTTTGACCTTTTTTGAATGTGTTAATTTCTTATTTTGCATCCTTTTGAAAATGTTCATTTCTTAGTTTACCCTTTTTAAAAGTGTTAATTTCTTGTTTTGACCCTTTTGAAAGTCTTAGTTTCTGGTTTTGACTGCTTTTGAAAGTGTTATTTCTAGTTTTTATCGTTTGGAAAAAGTCAATTTCTAGAAAAAAGCACTTTTCTAAGGCATTCTTTCCCAGTTGGGAGTAGGTTAAGTAGGTACCTACTTTAGACGTCAAATTTGCGAGGCTCCCCACAGCAGTACAGTGTGCATATGTGCATCTAAATTAGGTATGTGTTTGTGTGTCCAGCCCTTCGTCCGGGACGGAAGAGTGTGGCTGGAGATGAAAAATGATTTTTCTCCGACAAGGACGTCGCTCTGCTCTGGCAATGGGATGTGTGGGATGTGATGGAGTTGAAGTAATTCTTCTTTCATCTCACGTGACGACAGTTTCAATTTATTCACAGCTCACCAAAACAGCTGGAATATACACACAGTTTTAAAATAGGCCTATCTACAGTGCGCAGTGTTATGGATCGAATATACCTATAGCCATAGCCTATGCTATATATCCTGCCCTATATTTTGAATTCATCATTAATTTAGGTATATCAACTTTTAAAAAAGTGACAAATGATCCAATGGAGCCAGAGGTGTTAATATAAAATTGTAATAATTTATTCCCTTTCCTTTATTTTGTATTCATGGACCACTCATTTCGTTCGTCTGTCCGTCTGTCCGTCTGTCATAGATTTCTTTGGCTTGCTAGGATTCAATGATAGATTATCACTTTACATAGTACAGCATAGCATAATAGACAAATGACGCACACACTGTGTTCTTTGGTTTTATTCTAGAAATAATTTCTGAATTATTTTACATTTTACCCCTCACTTCCGTCTTCTCTGCCATCTTGTTTCTGACTAAAAACTGTACTGTCTGTATTTTTAAGGGTTAATCCAACCTCCTGTGACAGAACTAGCAAATAAAAAAGGGCGATCGTGGTACTTTTTTTTAAGCTCTGCCTTTCCTCTATGCAATAATGCAATGGCCCAGTCACTGGTCTGCTCTAATTAAATTGACTCAAGTGAATCATAATTTCGTAATGGCAGTCGCACTACACTTTTGTACACATTAGGCATTTTGCTTTCATGATTCATAGTGTGTTTCCGTGCTGATGTAAGATTCTGTCAGCTTATTATTAAATGCGTTGCTCAATATGCATGCCAGTCAAAATCTAAATAAATGTGGGTAAACTATTACTGGCTGTACTATATAATAATAATTTTAACCTTTTTGAAACGAAACTATATCTCGGCCTCGGCTTCCATCTTTTTGACAAGTGTAATTTACAGTTTTAAACCTTTTCCAAAACTTGAGTTTCTAGTTTTTTGACCTTCTTGAAAAAGTTCATTTCATGTTTTAAACCTTTTTGAAAAAGTTGACTTCTAGTGTTACACTTTTTTGAACATGTTGGTTTCTGGTTGTGACTTTTTTGAAAGTGTTAATTTCCAGTTTGTAACCTTTTTGATAAAGTTGATTTCTAATTTGGACTTTTTTGAAAGTGTTAATTTCCAGTTTTACACCTTTTTGAAAATGTTGATTTCTGGTTTTGACTTTTTTGAAAGTGTTAGTTTCCAGTTTTAAGCCTTTTCGAAAATGTTGGTTTCTGGTTGTGACTTTTTTGAAAGTGTTAATTTCCAGTTTGGAACCTTTTCCGAGTCTCTGGTTTCTAGTTTTGGCCTTTTTGAAAGTGTCCGTTACTGCTTTCGACAGTCTTGAAAATATTTAATTTGTAGAAAAAACACTTTTCTACAGCATTCATTCCATGGTTTCTCAGTTCTAAATGGGTTAAAAATCAAATTATATCCTATAGGAAGGAAAGGAAAGGAGGTTGGCGCTGCATTGGCAGGCAGGCAGGGTGCAAAGCGGTAATTAAAAAAGTGCTGGGGAACTATGTACTATTAATTATATAAAATGTGTATAAAATAAAATATAAAAGTAATAATCCTAACAAGACAGCTCAGCAGACGTGGCACTCCTCCGTCAAAATTCCTGCCCGCCCGTTTTCGTGCGAAATTTAATCACCAAAATTCCAGATTGATAGTTCCTACTCGTATAGTAGTAGCAGTACAGTACCCGCCTATAAGGAATCTAGTGTAAAAAATGTATAGGTACATATGGCTATATGGTAGGCTATACAGCCCTATACTTTAGAGAATTTATATTAAATCGCCAGAAAGTGTTTTTTAACGTCCGTTTCCATTCCATGGCGTGTCTGTCATTAATCTCGTTCGTGTTTGTTTCTCTTATTTTCTTGCAGTTCATTGCATTTTCTAGAAATTGCACGCAGAGCATAGCACCGCATTAGATCAGCCTTGCGTTATTTTACACGAACGGCGTCCGGCTTTGACATTATTTGTTTAGGCAAGAAAGTACCGAAATGTCTACGTTTTTGAATCGGAAAATGTGTGCCTAAATGGATGCCTAATCAAAGCTTTACGGTACATTTCAGTTATTCGTATAATCGTATCTAAGATACTATTATCGACTTGCGCATCTTTTTTTTAGTGGCACTGCACTACTATACTGGCATTCAAAGTAGGTAACACAATTTACGATTGTGAACAAGAAATAATAATAATTTAACTATTATTCCAGTTTTTAAATCCTAACAAGCCATAATTGCCTGTCACTTACACAATGGAACATGGCGATAAAGTTTGCTACTGCTTACACACAGACCACAAACGCAATCTAATAAGAAACAGTTCAACGAATTTACTCAGCCAATTGTAGAATGAACATAACAAAGTTTCTTGGAATTTTTATTTTTAAAAAACGCAAATGTTGATTACTTCGCAAAATTAAATCAAATCACCAGCCGTACTGTAATCGGGAACTAGAATTCACAGTAATTTATTTTCATTAAACTCATTCATTATACATGCACCTTGAATCTTGAAAAGATGTTTTGACTATTTGCACAATTACAATATTTGCATTTTTCCCGTAAATTCCACCAACTACACGCTCACTTTCATTTCCAACTCTACTATTAGCATTAATAGGGAACAGCCCTGAGCCAAATTGCAAAAACAATGACTGTATAAATAATAATGATTATGATTACGTCTGCGTTTACTTCATTAACGAGTCTATTGCCAGATCCAGAAGTACCAGTAGGTATTTTGTATAAGTATTTATTTTTTTTGTAATAATTTAATATTGTAATATTTTAAGAAGGCGTTTCTGTTTCGTACTACTTAAAGTCGTTTATCTCAAGTCCTGTGGATCTTAGGCTCGTTGATTATTTGATGGGTTGACACTGACAGGGAGTTGAGGATGAATCTGTTGCTTTGGTAACGAGAGGATGATGAGAAGGAGGTGGGCAATTGGGCAAGACTGCCTGCCACTAGTGAGTAGCTTCATTAAACTGTTTAAAACAGAATTACACTCAATTGTTGCATTATTGTCAATTTTTTTTGGGTGGGATTACTTCAAGTCTTCAATCTTCAACTTTCCCATCAGGATTCTGTCTATCAGTGGATTTTGTAGGTTTGAGTTTGCATTGCATTGCGAAGTGTGGTTAGTGGTTAGCAGCCGTTAACCTTTTCGAAACGGTAATATATTTAGTTTTGCATGTTTTTGAAAACGGTAATTTCTAGTTTTCTCACATTTTCAAAATGTTATTTACTAGTTTTGACCGTTTTGAAAAAGTGGTATTTACTAGTTTTGACCCTTTTGAAAAAGTGTTATTTACTAGTTTTGACCTTTTTGAAAAAGTGTTATTTACTAGTTTTGACAGTTTTGAAAAAGTGTTATTTACTTGTTTTGGCCGTTTTGAAAAAGTGTTATTTAACTAGTTTTGACCGTTTTGAAAAAGTTAATATATAGAATTGAACACTTTTTTCAGCATTCTTTCCATGGTTCCCCAGTTGCGAATAGGTTAATAAGGTAATTTTGCAGAGCACCAGCAGCAGCAATGGCAGCAGATGTTCAACATTTAATAATAATAATAATAGCATTTTTTTTTCCAAATCCTGTTTTTGCTCAAACTTATACCTGACAATTAGTGCTTGCTAAATAGTTGTGTATAATTATAGGTTGGGTGCACTCAAGATTAATTCTACGAGTGAGTGAGTGAGTGAGTGATGGATTGGGTTGCACTTGCAATTCTCAGAGTTTTCTAAGGCAACTTAAATATACGATTAAATTAGCATTAAAGACTCCAATGTTTTTATGATCATTTTTTTTCCAAATGAATTCACTTCCATGGGCTGGCGGCTTCTAGTTATTGCACAATTTCGTGTGGTACTTTGTCTGTAAATACAATGCATGTATGTAAGTAGGTGTGCGTATCGTCGGTAGGGAAGCTCTGTGATTGTGGGGCAAAGGAGGTTCCCGCGTGCTAGCTAGTCACCAACAATGAAACATGTGTTTGTAAGAGGCTTAAATAAAAGGTTTTATGGTTACTTCTAGTGTCGCGAATACATTTTTGGCACACTTAAAAAATTGTAAGCAGAAGTTTTGCTGTTTTTGAAAAGGTGTTAACAGCAGTTTTGGGTTTTAAAAAAGCGTAAGTAGCAGTTTTCTTACTTTTGAGAAAGTCAAAATAACGGTTTTACTACTTTTGAAATAGTTTAGATAGTAGTTTTGTTACTTTTGAAAAAGTATAAATAGCAGTTTGACTACTTTTGAAATAGTCTAGATTGTAGTTTTGCTACTTTTGAATTTGAAAAAGTATAAATAGCAGTTTGACTACTTTTGAAATAGTCTAGATTGTAGTTTTGCTACTTTTGAATTTGAAAAAGTCTAAATAGCAGTTTTACTACTTTTGAAAAAGTCTAAATAGAAGGTTTGTTATTTTTAAAAAAGTACAAATAGCAGTCTAACTACTTTTAAAAAAGTCAAAATAGCAGTTTTATCACTTTTGAAAAGTTCTAAATGGTAGTTTTGCTCTTTTTGAAAAAGCGTCAGAAGTAGTTTTTTGGTTGTGATACTGTTTAAACAGCAGAGCTGTACTATTTCGAAAAAGTCTAAATAGCCGTCTTACTATTCTTTAAAAAGTGTTAACAGCAGTTTTACTACTTTTAAAAAGTGCTCACTTCGTTTTAACACTTTTTACACCGTCTCTGCTACAAAAGGGTGTTCTTTAGACCTGCATCAAAATTACAACAATTAAGATGGCACTGGACTTGCGTCACAATGCAATGCAAAGCATTTAGGCTAAGTACTGCATGTACATACTACTTAAAATTACCCCAAAATGCTTCTACACCGACGCTATTTACCCGCCGCCTTCTTTCATTTAAATTAAGTTTCCGCCGTGATTGCATTTACTTCGTAGCCATTTTATTATTTCTTCGTACAGATAATATTATGAGAATGAGTTGTTAGCATGACGAGCGGGACCAGAATGGAAAAGGCGCTCGTAGATTGAGAGATTTATGCATGTAAATTTGACAGAGATTGAGTAAAAATAAGATGTGCGTGCAAGCAGCCGTTTCCCTTGTTTGTTGTGTGTGTGCCCACCACCACAGAAATTAATGCCATGCCATGCGAAGCAATGCAATGAAGCCAAGCAAAGTCTTAAAGGAAGATAAAAAGATAAATATTTATTTCGAATAATGCATGCACAAAATTAAATGTACTAGGTGACTGTAAATCTAATTAATATTGCGAGCACAGATTTCAAATCTGGATTTACCTAATATTTACTTAAATTGGGGAAAAGTATGGAAAACTAACTAGAAATACGTACAATATCTTCCCTGTCCCAGATTCTAGAATTAAATAAGCCACATCTTGTAAAAGTGTTAAACATTTCTAAAGCCGGCATAAAATATCAATTTAATTTCAGATAAAATTCAGTGGTAAATGCAGGGGCACACGCAAAGGAACTTACTTAGGCACGAGTTAACTTAACCTATTCGAAACTGCGAAGCCATCAACCATGAAAAGAACGCTTTGTAAAAGTGCGCCATCTACAATAAACGCTTTTAGAAAAGTCAGGTGTATTAACACTTAAAAAAGGTTAAAACGAGAAATTCGCGTTTTCAAAAGGATCAAAGCTAGTAACACTGGCACTTTTAAAAAGGTCAGAACAAGAAATTAGCGTTGTCAAAAAGATCAAAACTAGTAACTGACACTTTTAAAAAAGTTCAAAACAAGAAATGAACTTTTTCAAAAAAATTAAAACAAGTAACTGATACTTTAAAAAAGATCAAAACAAGAAATTCGCGTTTTGAAAATGACCAAAACAAGAAATTCGCGTTTCCAAAAAGGTCAAAACTAGTAATTTACACTTTTTAAAAAAGATCAAAACAACAAATGAACGTTTTCAAAAAGGTCAAAACAAGAAATTAGCGTTTTCAAAAAGGTCAAAACTAGTAACTGACACTTTTAAAAAAGGTCAAAACAAGAAATTTGCATTTTCAAACAGATGTAACTGGGTGTATAACAGTTTCGAAAAGGTTAAGTTAAATTAGATTTTTAAATAAAGAAAAATCCGTTTCCTTCGGTGTATCATTTTTTTTAAGGGAAGGAAATAGATTTGCTGTTGTGCTTTGCAAAAACTTTCTTTGTGTGGAACTCCACACCCACATGCACATTCTAGTCTCGGTTGCGTTGGCGTTGACGTTGCTCTTGCACTCTTGGTGCTTAGGAATGATAAGTTGGCCCAGTCTTCTCCTGACACTTATTCCCACTGTAGAACACAACTTTTGACAGTACACCACCAACACCTTCACTTTCAGCATCTTTCTTTCTCTTTTGCAACAGCTTCAGAGAACACTGAGCAGACAAGATAAGTGAAGATAAGTGCCAAAAGAAAAAAAACAGGGAGGAGTACACAAACACACACACAGACACAGCCAAGAGGCATTATTGCATCTCAAGAGGCAAAGATACACAGAGCTAGGAGTTAGATAAACGTGCTATAATAAGTTTTGTATTCTGTCCGCACGCTCCCCATCAACATTCACATAAACATAAAGCGTCTCGGGTAATGCACGCATAATGCGCCTACATTAAACACTCGCAACTCTGGGGAAAGCGAGAGCAAATCTCGCTTTTTTTTCATCCAAGATTCTTCCTCTTCTTCTTTCACCAGCAACTTCTCCACTATCAGCAAATCTTATCGATATTTCCTTCCCACGCAATTTTTTAGCCACAGCCACATTCGTTTCTGAAGGTTTTTTTTTGAAGGCGAATTGGTTAACCTATTCGCAACTGGGAAACTATGGGGAAAATACTTTTTTTAATGTTTGTTTTTGTAATTAACTTTCAAAATGGTCAAAACTATAAATAACACTTTCAAAAGCATTCAAAACTAGTAAGGTTTACACAAGTTCTAACATTTTCAAAACGAGGTCAAACAAGAAATTGATATTTCAAAAACGTCAAAACAAGAAATAGACACTTTCAAAAAGATATAACACAAGAAATTGACATTTTCAGAAAGATGTAAAATAAGCAACTGATTAGCACTTTTAAAAAGACGCAAAACGGGAAAAGCATTTCTCAAAACGATGCAAAACAGAAAAATCACTTTCAAAAAGATACAAAAACTAGCAATTTTTTAGCACTTTCAAAAAGATGCAAAACAAGACATTTAGCATTTTCAAAAAGATGTAAAACAAAAGCAATTAGAACTTTCAAAAGATGCAAAAAAAGAAATGTAGCATTTTCAAAAAGATGCAAAACAGGAAAAGAACTTTCAAAACGACGCAAAACAAGGCATTGGCCTTCAAAAAGACCTAAAACAAGAAAATAACACTTTCAAAAAGACCTAAAACAAAAACATAACACTTTCAAAAAGACCTAAAACAAGAAATTAACACTTTCAAATGGGTCAAAAGGAGTTATTAACACTTTCAAAAAGATGTTAAACTATAGTACCGTTTCGAAAAGGTTAATAGTGTAAAAAACTTAATGCTAAACGAATTCCTTGAAGTACCGCCTTTTAAAAAAGTGAAAAGTCAGAAGCGTGCTCGAAATAGCATCCAAAAATCCGTTTCCGTCAACAATAATGCAAAAGCTTATGAGTGCGCTGTAAGGCTCTGTAATGCGTTTGATCTTCCATAAATTGTGGGAAGGAATGGACGATCTCGACTCGGATCATTACCATTATTGTCATTTTTATCATTATTATTATTATCCTATTAATCTTGCCATGCTCAGTTACTGCGGGTGCTGGTGCTGGTGCTGGTGCTGGTGCTGCGGGCTCTAACGAAGTGGAAGTGTCGCCACAGATTTTTCATCCCAAGGAAACTAATGACACGTGACATGATTATGATCCACTGTCTATAGCTGTCACTTTCTCCATTTTCTCCCCTCGTCGAACCCATGATGAATTCCTACTGCCATCGATTTCTACAATCTACACCTTTTTGATTTTTTTAAATTTTTTTTATAAGTCAAAACAATGTGGTGTAGGGTAGGTATAGCCAGCCTATAGCCAGCCGACCCTTATAATGCCGTATACAGTATATGTATGTATATGGCTATACTGTTAAATGAAATGGAAATGGAAAAATTGAGATGTTTGAAACAAAAATAGGAACTGTAGACTGCGTGGACCCACCTTGGTTCCTATAGTTTGTAATCATACTGTAATTGAAAGCCCTTCTTCCTTATAAGGCGATAAATTATCTAATAATGGAAAGGCGCATCTCCATGTCATTCTTACCCACTGTTCTCAACACACACCTGTACGTCTTTGTCGCTTTTATTTAACCTTTTCGAAACGCTAATATCTAGTTTTACGACGCTTTGAAAATGGCAAGTGGTAATTTCTTCTCTTGAACTTTTTGAAAAAGTTGTTTACTAGTTTTGAAAAAGTGTTGTTTACTAGTTTTGAATGTTTTTGAAAATGGTGTTTTCTTGTTTTGAACTTTCTGAAAGTGCTTAATAGTTTTGAATGCTTTTTAAAATGGTGTGTTCTTATTTTCAATCTCTTTGAAAGTGTTGTTTAGTAGTTATAAATGTTTTTGAAAATATTGTTTTCTTGTTTTGAACTTTTTGAAAAAGTGTTAGTTACTAGTTTTGGCAGTTTTGAAAAGTGTTATTTACTAGTTTTGACTGTTTTGAAAAAGTGTTATTTACAACTTACAAGTTTTGAACTTTTTGAAAGTGTTGTTTACTTGTTTTGACCCTTTTGAAAGTGTTGTTTATCAGTTTTGACTGTTTCTAAAATTGCGTTTTCTTGTTTTCAACTTTTTGAAAAAGATAATTTATAGAAAAAAACACCTTTGTAAACCATAATTTTCATATTTTCCCGGTTTCGAATAGGTTAATCAAGCCTAATCAACCCAGAGAAAAAGCAGCTTTTCATTCTAAAATACAAATACCGTATCAATTTGATCAAAAACTCAGGCACAAAATAAATACGGCGGTTGGTACGATTCTGTGTACATATTTACATGAATTGTAACTAAATTATTCCCACGGGAAGTACCGCTCTTCTTTGAAAACCCGATTCCGACCGAACGACTTTACCAAGTTAAGTTAGTGTGCGATAAGTGGACGTGAATGCACCGTACTTCTTTCTGCCCAATAAGGAATTTGTATACGACAAGGATTGTATTTTGTATTGGATTTTTTATGATAGGGATCGAAAGATGCCAAGATGCAAGATGCGTTCGTAGTTCGTACAGCGTTGATTGAATTGAATTAGAGATTTTCTATGGGCTCTAAAGTGTTATAAATAAACAGAGAGATGTTCGTATTAAGATCCTTGGGCTGATAGGAGCGGAGGAAAAGGTAAGGCCCCTGGTATCCCATAGCGACAGAGAAATCAAATTTTAAAAGGTTTCTTACGTCCGTCCAGCATCTCTGGATGGACAATTACCGTAAATGGCGGATTCACTACCGCATTTCTAACAAAAATTACCCAATAAACGTATTTTTTTGCCTACACAGTGCATCTACAATCGATAGGATTACCGGTCCTTGGACTTTGGGTGTGAAAGGCTTTACGGTATATTTTAGAACGGATCCTTCACATGCTAATGGAGGGCCTAACAAGTTTTCTATTTGAACCAAAAGCGTGTATCTGAAAAATCTGAATGATCCTCAAAGGCCAGGACAGAGTGTTGGGATGCCGTCATCTTCCGCAGCCTTGCACTGCGGGACGTAAAAATAAGGCAAAGGCAAGCCAATGCAATGCTACGAAGGAAGGAAAGCATTACGGCTTCAAATTCAAATGTGATCTCTGTCGAGTGAACGTAGAATGTGTTGGACTGGAGATAAAAAGGATGCCCCGTCGGATCTCTCCTCTCTCCTTCTGCCTTACAACAAAATCCTAACAAGATCGAACTAACAACAACTGCATCTTCACAATCCTACAGAATATATACAACAGAATAGAATAGAAGAGAACAGAAACAGCTGAATGAACTCACACACTTTGTAATGCAAGTTTCCTAATCTGAGATTAAAGCCACTCTTTCTATCTGTTTCTGTATGGACGCTTCAATAGTTCAATACATCGATCGATGTATAACGTACATGATTTAAATGTGGAATGCGTGTCCCACTTTTTACTGATGCAGTTTCTAGAATACTTGACGCAAGGTTTGTTTTTTAGTGGCAACTTTAACGCCGTTTAGTTAAGTTCTAAAAAGATACAGAGGTTATTAAAAAGTTAGGTAACTTTTTATATTTTACATCTACTTTAGAAAATATTAGTTACATTTTTGCACTCTGCGAAACTTAACTATTGATTGTGTTTAAGGGGCAGTTTTCAAGGGGCAGGCATTTACATTCATACTGTTAGTCACTTAACATATGCGGAACCGGTGAACCCTGGAAAGAATGCTTTACAAAAGTGTTTAATTTCATAAATGTACTATTCCAAAAGGGACAAACTGGTAAATAACACATTTTCAAAACGGTCAATACTAGTAAATACCACTTTTTAAAAACAGTCAAAACTAGTAAATAACACTTTTTGAAAATGGTCAAAACTAGTAAATAACACTTTTTGAAAATGGTCAAAATTAGTAAATAACACTTTTTTAAAACAGTCAAAACAAGTAAATAACACTTTTTGAAAACGGTCAGAACTAGTAAATAACACTTTGTCAAAACGGTCAAAACTAGTAAATAACACTTTGTCAAAACGGTCAAAACTAGTAAATAACACTTTGTCAAAACGGTCAAAACTAGTAAATAACACTTTTTCAAAGCAGTCAAAACTAGCAAAAATTACCTTTTAAATGGTCAAAAAACTAGAAATTACTGTTTTCAAAAACATTAAAAACTAAATATATTACCGTTTCGAAAAGATTAAAATTATGCGTAGTTTGTTATTGGTGCTGTTTTTAAAAGGTTACTTTGAATTTTTTATTTTTTATTATTAAAAAATTTCATTGATTCAACAGCTCTTAAAATTTTGCTGCTACTATAATCATTTTTAATAGCAAGCATTTGTCCACATTTAGCTTCGACGCCGTCCAAATATTTCCATTTTTAATTTTTAAAGTATGCATATAGTTTATTATTAATTAATGTGATCGATATAGCTCGTAAAATTTTATTGCAACTATAATCACTTTTAATTTAATTGCAATGTTTTGCATACGTTTAACTTAATAGTTTCGACGCCGTTCAAATACTTCCATGCTTTTTTGCGCCATCTCCCACTTCTAGTTGAGATACATGATTGCATTGCATCAAAAAACGAAGCACAAGAAAAACATCACCGGGTTCCAAGGTTCCAGCCTTGTGCCAAGTGTGTCCAGTGACTAAATTTTTCCGGTAATTTTCTTAAGGCTGAATTTGATCCTGATTTTGACTTTTGCACCCCCCACTGACAGTTTCAACTGTCAACTGTAAAGGGTGTAAGTGAGCGTGACGGTGACCATGACGATGATTGCGACGTCGACACGTAATGAGGCATTGCTTACATTTTCGATTACGCAAGCAAGGCCAGTCCCTTCGTGTATGAATAGGAATGCCAGTGCCAGTGCCAGTGCCAATGGTGGGTCAAATTAAGTCCGGCAGCGGCTACGGAATTTTTCAAAGGAAAGGTCAGTTTTGGCCCTGCCCATGTCGCCGAGCCGTGGCCATGCAATAATTACACAATAAATATGTACCTCCATGCATTCAGCTACAAGTAGGCTCTCACAATTTATTGTTACTGGAATGCAAGGGTGAGGCGTTCGTTCGTTTGTTTGTTCACAGAATTAAACAAAGCAGTACCATGGATTATGGATTTACGTGGAAATAATGAGTTGCTCTCTGTGCTACACAAATGGTGCGGAAATTGAGGCAGTTTTTTTTTGTTTTTGTTTTCTAGTTCAATTATCTATGTGGGCACAAAGGCAAAGGCAGCTATGCTATGCCTATAGGCTAGGTCAGGGTTTTGGATTACACAATGCAATTGACTAAGAAAGCCTATACATAAAGTATGTACGAAGCTATAGCTGTGTAGAGATGTACTTTGTGGAGGGCGAAGTGGGCGGACTTTTGAGTTGACAGCGACAGAAGCAAGATGAAATACTTAACCTTTCTTAAGTGGAGTCTTATTATCCCGTCCAGACTGAAAAATCGACCCGTCAGCCTTAAACAAAGAAAATGATAGAATACAGAGGATCCGCAACAAAGTCGTTCATTGCAGTCAGATTATCGGTGGATAATGGCAGGTTAGTGAGTTAAGAAGCAAAAATGATGCAACTTTGTACTTCTGCTTGCTTTTTTCAACTATTCTTACTGCTCAGTATGAAAGGGCAACAAAGACTAAATGGCGTGCTGCTCAATCAATGATTTAAATAGGTGTGCTTTGAAATGGTATGAAACCTTGTTACTTCTTTTTGAAACGAGGCATAACTACATAACTGGTGTATTTTCATTATTTTTATGCCAAATATGAACATTGTGCATTGTTGAAAACAGCGAATATTTTATTTCCGTGTTTTTGAAAAGGTGTAATTCCAAGTTTTCCGCCTTTTCAAAAACGTGTAATTCCATGTTTTTCACCCTTTTGAAAAGGTGCAATTACATGTTTTTCACCTTTTCGAAAAGTGTAATTTCAATCTATGCGCCTTTTTGAAAAGTGTAATACCATGATTTCCGCCTTTTTGAAAAGGTGTAATTACATGTTTTTCACTTTTTGAAAAGTGTAATTCCAAGTTTTCCGCCTTTTTGAAACGTGTAATTCTATGTTTTACATGTTTTTGAAGGGCTCAAAATGACGTATTTACATTCGTCTTTTTCAAAAGGTATAAAACTGTTGTAATTACAAGCTTATGAAAGAGTGCAATAAACCTTACTTGCATATTTCGAAAAGTTGCAGAGTGTCATATCTGCACATGCTGTCTACAAGGTGCAAAATGTTTCAATTACACGTTTCTGCTCGTAAGAGTTAGGGAACCAATTAGGAAATTATTAAAAATAAAAATACAGGCTTCAAAATATTGCAAAACAACCCATTTGCAAAGTCTTTAAAAAGGTGTATTACATTTTACGTAAGTTGATACACGAAATAGGTCATTTTGCGTCTTAAGCCAAAGAATCTTTTCCGTTTCCAACAATTTCCTCCGTCACAGTAATTTCTATAACATACGGCCTTGCCATACAATTGCAGCTCGTTTTGTTCTGTATGTTTGTGTGTGTGTTTGTGACTATGTGTGTGGGTTGCGTAAGGAGCAGTTAGCTAGTTAAGTCAATGCAATTACTTGCCAAGAACGTTTTCAGTTTATTTTTCAAAAAAGAAAAAGAAACGTGAATGAATGGGTTGCTGGGTGGGTCGGTGGGTGTGTTTGGAGGCAGTTTAAATAATTACATGTCTCCCATACTTCCCTACAAAATATTTTCATAAACTTTCCCTTCATCTCCAGAAATTTCCATTACTTGAGTCAGTCTACAGATGCATTCTACAAATCCAAATCCTTTAGTCATTTTTGATGAGCTAGCGGAAAGACAGGTCATGAGGGAAGGAAGATACGGAGAATCAGATACTATAATGTTCATGTTTATCTTTATCTTTCCACGGGAAAGGATGTAGAGATTAAATTCGTATTAAATCCATGTAAATAATGTAAACGCAGTATCGTAGGAAAAATCAAAAAAAAAAGAAGAAAAAATGAGAATTTGAAATAAATGAAATGTTAGACAGGACAGTGACGGGTCCCACAATGTCGAAAGTCTCGTCCCATGATCGTCAGTCCCTTATTTCCTGTGCATTTTCAAGTTTGTATTTAAAATTGGAATAGTGAAGGGGCTTTTCAGTTATTACTATTACGTCATCGGCCATTGGTCAGTAAGAACCAGCATTTTCTGCCTTTTAAAAATTTACAGTAAATAAGTTGGCTTTGTGAAAGACTGTGTTTTAATTTTAACATATTTGAAACTGGGAAACCATCAATCACTGAAAGAATGCTTCGAAAAAGTGTTTATTCTACAAATTAACCTTTTCAAAAGTATCAAAACTAGTAATGATCGATTTCAAAAAGGTCGAAACTAGTACTTAGCATCTTTCAAAAAGATCAAAACTATTAATTAGCATCTTTCAAAAAAACCAAAACTAGTAATTAGCATCTTTCAAAAAGATCAAAACTAGTAACTGAAACATTTAAAAAAGATCAAAACACGAAATTAGTGTTTTCAAAAATATCAAAACTAGTAATTAGCATTTTTCAAAAAGGTCGAAACTATTAATTACCATTTTAAAAAAGCTCACAACTAGAAATAACCAATTTCAAAAAGTTGTAAAACTAGAAATAACCGAATTCAGAAAGACGTAAAACTAGATACCGTAAAACTTCCAAAAGTTCCCGCCTCTAATAACTCCCGGGTCAAAATCCAAAAATTAGAAATAATTCTCTGCCTCTAATAATTCCCCGGTATATTATTAGAAGCATCCCAAAAGTGCATATTCTACAATGGCGGTAGTGCACAGAGCACTTTCTACAATGCACAAGAAGAACTCCTAGAGTAAGTGGGGTATGTAATTCATACTGAATTACTAATCTACATGTTCATTTTTAAATAATTCCCCGCCTCTAATAATTCCACGGCCTCTAATAATTCCTGGGTCTGAGAGTTGAAATTTGCGCTAATTCCCCGGGGAGTTATTGGAAGTTTTACGGTATATGATAGTTTTGAAAAGGTTGGTCAAAAAATCACATGTAATATGTGCAAGGCCCCTCAGAAAAGTGTGGTGGTGGTCTGGCCCTCATCTTTAGACTCGCTTGGCACGTCCCATCCCATCCCGTTGGTCTCAATGCACTACGTCTGGGTCCAGAATCAGAAAAACCCGTCTGTCTTCGAACAAGGAGATCATAGTCAAAGCAACCCCGAAACTAAAGTCAAAGAGTCAAAGTCGAAGCCAAAGCCACCCAAAATACACGAGAAAATAAAGGAAAAGAATTAAAATTCAAAAATTTGAGCAAGAAGTGCGTGCGTTCTAAAATCTCTGACTGATTATGCTTACAAAACAAAATACGATCAACCCGACGCCGACATCTCTGGAGGGTTGAGCTGACGTAACAACGGAGCCTTACAGAAGAAAAGCAGCGGGCGGTAGAAAGGGCGAAAGAAGGCCAAATAAGAAACCAAGAACAAACCAAAATATTTTTAGAAAAAAAGAAAGAAAAAAATCTGTATGGTTTACCGTTCTGAGTCCCTCGTCTGTCATACGACCCAGTGCGAGACCTGGAAAGAAATCTCTTATCGCCACCCTTATCAGTCCAGTCGTGACTTTTACATTGTTTTAAACTGTCATTACAAGTCTGAAGCATGTGCTGCTAATCAGCTGTGAAGTCTGCCCCTGTCAACCAGAACCAGGGCCAGAGCCAGAACCATAGAGCCAGCCAGCCCATTACTATTTATCTCAAATATCTCTGAAAATAAGGGAAAGTAGTCGAATTTTTACGGTAGATAAAAAGTTTTCATGCAATTGCAAAAAAGCACGTTTATGAATTGTTAATTGGCATTTTTATCTTTAAATTGCATAGAAAGATTGAATAAAATAATTTTTTAAGTTTAGTATTCTGATGTATTTTCTGACAAAAGCTTAGCTTAGTTGATTACGTCAACAAGCTTTGACCTCTGTTTTAATTTTAGCTTTAGCTTAAGCAAAAACAATTTCGATCGAAGGCAAGAATTTTTAATAATTTAATTACTGGCTATAACCAGTTGCCACTGTAAATTCTTTGCACTGTGCTGAGCTACTGTAGAAAGTGTTTGTGCTTCTGTATTGTATTTCTTATTCTATGAATGCTTATCTGTGGAAAGTAAAAGTACCTAGGTAGTTAAATAGAAGTAATCTATCATAGATTGTTCAAATTCAAATTGGATTGTTACTGCCATTGCATTGATTGTGTGGTTGGATTTTGGTTCCTGGTGCTGGTCAGTTGTATTGTCAAATTGAATAAATATTTGACAGTATCAATCTCTTGCTTCCTTAACGATGAAGCGATCAGCAGCTCATCAATGTCCAGGTCGTCTCAGTCACACAGGCATTTGGTAAAGACGGCAGCTAGCATCCCTTGAATTGAATCAGATATACTATTTATTATCTATAGCTACTAAGAGTAAGTTTTACCGTGAAGCTCTGGTTATACGTAGTTTCTGTGTAGCTGTCAACAATACATAAGTAAGTGGTAGATGCACACATACATCGATTCTGTTTTTGTAAAGGGTTTATACATTTATGTGAACAAACCATTGATAGTCATTCGAAACTAATTATTAGGTTATTATAGATTTTTTAATAAAAAACAAATATATACATAGCTATCAAAACTACAATTGTAAATGTATCAATTTTATTAAAAATACAATTTTTAAAACCTCAAGTTGTGTAAAACCGTTTTTTCAAAAGCTTCCATTTCTTTTTTTTTTAAATCCTTTGTCAAAAACTTTGATTTCTATAAAAGTACAAAATCACTTTTTCGAAAACTGCACTTGATAGAATGACAAATTTCAAAAATTTTACATTATGGAAAAACACTTTTTCAAAAACATGGATTTCTGCAAAAGCACTTTTTCGAAAATTGTACTTCATAGGAAAACAAATTTCGAAAACTGTACTTCATAGAAATACACAATGACATGTTGAACGTGTTCATAATAGAAACACTTTTAATAAAAAGAGATATTACTACAAAAAACGCTTTTTAGAATAATGCTAAAAACATAGAAGCACTGTTTGAAAATTTGAATTTCTAAAAACATGTTTTAATGATGGACAGTCCTTTCCTGGTATACAATAAATGGGATTTTAAAGCTGTCAACCGTTGTAAACCAAATTCATACTTCAAGACGTTTCTAAACCGGAAGTTAATTTAGCCTGGCGACCCAGCGGACATTTACGGTACATAATTACAACATGCCTAAATGCAGTTTCGATTTTGAATTTGATTTTGACTACTTGGGATTGCTGATTGAGACAGTGTCAGTTCCACTGGCAGACTACATGGAGGAGATAGGATCGTAAATCGTAATCGAGGCTCATCTTTGCTCACACATCTTGGCTCACTACACAGACGCTACACGCTACGCGCTACACACACTCCAGTGATCCTTAAAAATACTAGCCCCGTTTCTACATAATAAAGACGTACAGATATAAATAATAGGCATTAATAAGAAGATTGGACTCGAGATCGACTAATAGACCACTGCACAGCACTGCACTGGGAGACTGGGACCGTGTGTAAATACTCGAGAGAATAGTTTGTAGACTTTTCCGATTAGGATGCACGGGAGACGATAAAATATTTTATGAAAAGCTGTCACGGCTACGTCACAGAAAGAACAGACAACGTCCACGTCATGTCATGTCAAAAAAAAGTCCATCCGTGTCCGTCCACCAACTTTAATTTCGTACATATAACTTACATACGGAACTTCAAGGTCAAAGGCAAAGGGGCCCATCCAGTAATTACGTCATTTATAAAATTGCTACAAAAATATCCTGTTTAGGACTTTTTGAAGAACCACAAGTACCATATTTCGCATTTTTTAAAAACGTATTAAATCACATTTTGACTTTTTTGAAAGCGCTTTATCACATTCTTCCTTTTTTAAAAGCTTTTGTATATCATATTTTGCATTTCTTGAAAACATTATTATCACATATTGTCTTGTTTGAAAGTGTATATTTCACATCTTTGTTGCCTTTTTTAAAAGCGTAATTATCCCATTTTGCCCTTTCAAAAAGCACATTTATCACATTTTGTCTGTTTTAAAAGCGTAATCATCAAATCATCACATTTTGGCTTTTCAAAAAGCACATTTTATAAAAACATTTTGACTGTTTTCAAAGCGTAATTATCCCATTTTACCTTTTCAAAAAGCACATTTAGCACATTTTGCCTTTTTTATTAGCGCATTTATCACGTGGTGCCTTTTCGGAAAGCGTAACTATCACATTTTGCCCTTTTTTTGAAGCGTGCAAATCCCATTTTGACTTTTTAATTAGCTCAAATATCACATTTTACCTTTTTTGAAACAACAAATTTTGAAACCACCTTGCCTTTTTATAAATCGTCATCCCTGCAAGGCTCCAAAGGAAAAAGGCACAGATTACAGAATTAGTGTAGGTACTTTCACATCAATACAATTATGTATTACTAAAGTTATTACAGATATGAGCTTACTCACATACGTAATTATTTAACAAGCTACCCTCGGGTTCGGATTGCATCAAACTTTCACTACCTGTCATCCAGCGCGAATCCAACTTTGATGGATTTGGCTCCATTTGCATTTTCTTGTGTATAGCTCGCTTATTGTTAGTACTTACGATTTTGAATATGATTTCATTTAAAAATGCACTAAGAGCTTCCAAGCAGTTTTTTTTTATTATGCAGTCGCCGTTCGTTCCTAATAATCTAATAAACTATGGGGAACTTAACATTATTGTTGACTGTGGGCGGCGTCGAACCCCTTCATTTTCTGTAATTAGTACATTTCTTCATTTACTAAAAATATTTTATTATTATTAATTCAAAACCCCACCAAAAACACAAATGTTTGAAATACATACAATGTTATTCAAGTTTAGGCTGATTCGTTGACTGAAATTCTAAAATTCTTGACTCGTTTCGAAAGAATTCCCATTGCAATCTATAGGCAAAGGTAAAAAAGGTGGGATCAGAATCAGATAATAAATGTAAAAGGTGTCTAATATTGAATAAATGCGCTCGATCCCGGGACGTGCCTTCCCTCCCGATGTGACACGCCGACAGGTCAATGATAATTCATTTTTATTAATAAAATGTATCGCCAGAAGTCCACAGTGGTGTTTGGAGAGATCAGTGCGGGGCTGTCAAGGTGTAATTTTATTTAAAAGTTAATACATTTTTCATATTTTCCCATGAATGGTCGATACTTTGGTATGTGTGTAAGTATTTCTGTGTATTATGTAATATAAGGCAACATTATAGTTGTATCCGTGACTGTACTGTGGAAAAGGGTAGGCTTCCCTGGCATCTCTGAGTGCGTAAAGGTCATCACCGTAGCCATAGGAAACTTCTTTTGTAATCCGATTATATATTATTTTGTATTAAATTTACACTCCTTCTTCCTTGTGCTTAGCACCAGATACTCGAAATAGAATCATCTGCGTAATAATTCAAAGATAACGATGAGGGGCTGTTCAATTGTAACGTCAGGTGATGTTTGATTGGGACAAAGGGAATGATAATTTATCAAATAAGATATATTTTTGAACGCCTTTTCGTTAATGAAGCTAAATATGAAAAATGTTAAAAAATAATAATATTGAGCTCAGTTGGTTGCAAAACTATTTTCAAACGATCCAGTCCAATCTAGGTAGAAAATCGGTAAAACTGGGTAGAAAAGTAAAAATCCTTACAATATCGTTTCAAAACGTGCAAAAGAATGTAACAATGCTCGCGCTCCTTTAAAAAGTGCAAAATCTGAATTTTGCATTTCAAAATGTAAAAAACTGTGTAATTATTTATTCTGTTGTTAAATATGCAAAACGCAATATTTGCGTTCCAAAAAATGTGCAAAACCGTGTAGGTACTCATTCTTTAAAAAGCGAAATGGTTAATTTTTGTAAATGGCATTTCAAAAGGTGAAAAACAGTGTATGTACTTTCATCTTTTCAAAAAGTTTAAATCATAATTTTTGCCTTTCAAAAGGTACAAAACCTTGTAATTACTCATTCTTAAAAATTCGAAGTTTTACATATATTTCCGTTTCAAAAGGTGGAAAACGGTATAATAGCACCTTTTAAAAAAAGTTTAAAACGAAATTTTTGCATTTCAAAATGTGTAAAACCGTGTAAGTACTCATTCCATAAAATACGAAATATTCTATTTCTATTTCAAAAGGTGCACAACAGTATAATAAGACCATTGAAAAAAGGTTAAAAAATTGATTCTAGCGTTTCAAAAATGTGAAAAACCTTGTAAGGGCTCATTCTATAAAGTGCAAAAAATGGCATATTTCCGTTTCTAAAGGTGCAAAACAGTGTAATATAGCACCTTTTAAAAAAGTAAAAACAGGATTTTTCATTTCACAATGTGTAAAAACCGTGTAACTACTCATTCTTAAAAATGCGAAGTTATATAGTTCTCTTTCAAAAGGTGCAAAACCATGCAATAGCACCTTTTAAAAAATCTTAAAACATACGTAATCTTTACGCTTCTCAAACGGCAATTGGCAACAAAAGCCCTAACCACACTTTTTGGTATACAATATAATAATGGAAAGGCCCCTAAGAATAAGCCTTTGAACAATGCGATGGCAGAGAGAATTCCAAATATTTCCCCGACCC
>JAQFZC010002082.1:0-25042 GCA_034695205.1 Dicyrtoma fusca | reverse complement strand
TCCCAAGCCGCAGTTACCTACACTGGTATAGTATTTAACCTATCACCTACTAGGTGCATGTATCGACTGCCAGCGTATATATCGTTAGTGCTCAGTGCTGTAGTAAGTAGGATACATACAATGATAGGCATAGACTATATACTGGCTACTATATAGCAATTTATTTTATCGATTATGTTTTTTAAACCACATTTCTATTAAAAAATTCACTACGTTCAATTTGTTGTTAAAGAGTGACCGCTCAAAGTAATGGCACAGAAATCGAACAGATTTATCCAGAGCAGAGAATGTTGAGCGGTGGAAGGTAAAACGGGTCAGCAGGGCGACGGAAGAATGGGTTTTGCGATCCTTATCCTCTGCCGCAAAATGTGTTTGTGTTTTTAAATTTTGTTACTATTATTATTGCAAATTTTATATCGACATACAATCTTTGCCTGAAGATGCAAATAGAATTAGCGGCTAACAAAATTTTGTATTTTTACTTGATTTCCTTTCCTCCAGCCCAGTCCAGCTGGACGACTACACGGATGGATCCAAACAAAACAAACCAGGCCATGAAATGAGGATCATCAGATCCCCAGTACTCGAACTCCTCAGTTCCGTAAACAACGGTTTTAATCGATGACACCCTTTCGCCAGTGACTGAACTGCTCAAATAAAGTTTGATACATGATATAGAATACAATCTTATAAAATATTTGAATGGTGAAAGCATGTTACTCGTACATGCACTCAAAACGCATCATAGCATTGACTGAATTTAGTGACTCTTCAAAAATGCTTATTTAGTATTACAGGAAAAGTGAATACATGCAATTTTCCAATTCGTGCCTCACTCGCACTTTCACAAACTACAGCTGTACATTTAACTCGGTATGTAGCTTTAATCTTCGTGCCATATTTAATTTGTGTTAACCACAAATTTTACTTGCAGAGCCCCATATTTGTACGCTTGCGTATCGTCTTATAGTCCTATTCTACCCGGTAAACAAGCTTTTTCTATTCAGACATGCAGCTATTCAGACTTAGGATGAAGGAGGACTTGATAATTTTGAAATGATAATAACAAAATGCAATATGGATTTACAATTTAAAGTCGGTCGGTCATGGCCTTGCTGGGTATGAAGGTGTCATTTCTGATGGCCTCTTGTTCGCTCATTATTATTCCTTCCTGTTCAGAGACTTCAACAAACTCTTCTCTGCACTGTGTGTACCGTTCGCAAAAAATATGTCTCCGCTGCTCGTCTCCCTGTCGTCCCTTCGTTTCGTTTTAAAGGCATAGAACAGACAAAGTAATTTATATGGGATGTTTCTTCAACACAATTCCATGCAAGGGTTATTGAGTTGCCATTTTATTACAACGACGATACAATGTAGTAAACAATACACGATATTCGGCCAGTTCACCTCCGGAGATTTTACCCCCAAGCACGACACTGCAACTGCAACTGGTCTGGATTACGAGGACAGCGCTTCACATGGTGTGATGCATGATGCATCCTTCTCAATCTCAATCTCAACTGCTACTACTACTGAAAGCAAGTCACGATTAGCATTTCAGTGCTGCATACTTTAATCAACCCGTACCACACGATACATTGAAAAATACTTATTAATTATAGATAACATTTTTTCAGTTTTTTAATTTACATAGTACAACTTGTTTTAGAGCATCAATTCAGTCTCAAAAATTCAGGACTTTTTAAAGATAGGTTTGCTTGATTATCGATTTATTAGGGAATTGGTCATATTGTTTGTATTAAAATACGTATGCACTGTGGAAGATCAAGGACACAGATATTTTATTTTTGTATATTACTTAGTGTTTTCACTTTTAATTTTCTTTTACTAAAGTAATAATTTATTTACAGGGTGCCATATAACCTTTGCCCCCCCCCTCCTCTATTCATAGCCCAAATCAGCAAAGTCGCGCATTCATGTTATAGCATATTTTTATAGAGAATTTAATTGCGGATCTACCCCAGC
Organism: Dicyrtoma fusca; assembly: GCA_034695205.1. Lineage (NCBI taxonomy): Eukaryota > Metazoa > Arthropoda > Collembola > Symphypleona > Dicyrtomidae > Dicyrtoma > Dicyrtoma fusca. The sequence continues at coordinate 23,056 of JAQFZC010002082.1, read as the reverse complement.
AATCAGTTTTAAAACAGGTTTAAAAACAAAAAAGATATGAACAAAAAAGTGAAACAAAGTCGATTTGTGCTATGCTTACAACGTCTTAGTTTTTTGTTCATAATGCTTTTGTTTTTAAACCAATTTTAAAACTGATTACTCGGCTCGATTTGCAGTGCAATTCTCTACCAAGTACGTTTTAACGTGATTATTGCGACTATGCCGGTTGGGGGGGAAGGGGTCAAAGGTTATGGGGCACCCTGTAGCTCAACACAGAATGTCTTACTTGCGCATGGAGTTTTTGTTTTTCAGTCATAGTAATGTAACTAAAGGATGGTTGAAGAAGACGAGTAATACAATATATTACAAAGAAATGCTGCAATGCATTATGCAATAATTTTCTTGTTTCTTCATTACATTGCTCGGGGAATTAATTTCCGGGGGTGAACTGCCCGACATTCAGTTTGCAATTCTGATATTACGTCACTCCTTCCTTCGTCCAAGAGTACTCCTTAAATGAAAAAAAGTAGCTTAAATCCAATGGTACACAATCACTCATCTTGCTTTATGCATTTTATGCCGTAAACGTAGCTAAATTGCACACACACTCAGATATTATTATGATTTAAGTAACATGATGAAATGATCGTATCATAATCCTACCCCTTTTTCGTGGCAGTATAAACTGCAAGACGAGTATGAGTATAAGTCCTAGCGCCAGAATTCAGTGCCCCATGCAATGTAGCATAGGTACATAAAGTTGTATTAAAGTGGTGAATTCTTATATAAGTTCTCGTACCAGTTAGTGCTGGTGTTTTTAGTTTTTCAGTCTGACTGCCAGTTCAAACGATTGCAAGATCTCCTTCTCCTTCCTTTTTCCTCCACTCGTGATCGTGATACACACTGAACCGTAAGTTGCATAAAGTATACATACAGAGTATACATGTATAGCTAAATGGATGTGGATATGAGCGGATATAGCAAGGCATACATACATATACATTATGTATGTAGAATGATTCAACCCTTCCGGCAGTGGGTATAGTCAGAGCCCAGCTTTAATATTATTTTATATTGCAGTCGTATCGTCTCCTACTCCTACAATAAAACTCCTACTCGTATTGTGGTCGTGGAAACGGAGGTAACAGTGGGTCTGGGTACCGTAGTATGCACACATCACACATGCAGATGCATTGCAGGTGAGTGAGATGTTTTATAAGGGAGATTAATATAAAAAAAAAGTACATACTTAGGAAGTTACTAGGCGCCTATTTTTATAAACTACTATGTATAAATACATCGGGATATAGGAGAGGAAAACTGCATACGTACTACCCACCACAGTACACAAATTTTAGCATTCGAGTTTACTGTTTGTAAATATTAATGCCTTTTTTGGTGTCGAAATAATTAGTTTTACGAAACTTCAAAACGTTCAATGTGGAGTGGAAGATTTCATGTCCGAAAAAGTACCATGTAGGTAAATACGATTAGTATCTTACACATTTCTAAAATTTGGTAGCTATTTTTTTTTTAAAAAAACTTCAAAACTTTTGTATTTTTCAAAAGTAATGTTTTTAGTGAATAGCATGATTTTTCCATCTTCAACGATCATTGAGATTGCTTTTGGTAACATTTATTACTACTCAGCAGAGCCATTCTAGTCTAGAGTCGTGAGCATATATAGTAATTGCAGTGCTCAGTGCAATACCATAGTCAAGTGCATAATGCATGCATAGATTGGAGGAAATAACGATTGGAGCGGGATAGGGAGAGAAAGAACCCCGAGTTCACGATGATGATGATGATGATGATGATGATGATTGCATTTCATGGCACAAAGGTGTACGGCTACAAAGGTGTATGTGTGTGTGTGTGTGTCTGCATCTGCAGTCCTCGTCTACATAGGTATAGGTATAGACTTTTTAATCTTTAAACTGGTCTCACTGCTAACATGATGCGATGGTCTTATGGTCTGTGAAAAGTCTAGCACTATTATATAAACGACTTGGGCTTGAAATATGGCTTGGCTCTGTGTGTATCATATACTCGGAGGTTCGTTCGTAATAGAAGTTGCTAAACCCTAAACCCCTATTACAACTATACTATCAGCATTCTCATCAAAGTATCGTTCTTTCTATTCTGTATCCCTATCGCATTAAGAGTTCCTATACCTATACCCACACGAACTATTCTAAGCTCAAGGTGGGAGTTAAAAAGGTATTAGAATTTTTCCTATAACTGTACCCCTGTGACTGCTTTAATACTAACTGCCAAGATACTCTTCTATTGCCCTACCAGCTGCTATTTACACATTGTCGACTGTAGCCTCCACAAGAGAGACTTTATACATCTTTAGCTAAAGAATGGATGGACGTGGACGGAACTTGAAGCATTCTATTCCCTTATACTACTGGCCACAAACTTCAACTTAACCTACACAGCACTCTACCATTCGAGAGACAGAGACTAGAGAATACGTAGATTACAAACATAGGTATACCTATTCTTTACAAAATTCAAAGTCACATAGGAAACCAACCTACCTTACGAAGATGCAGTAGGTAGTAGGATCTAATGCAGCCTACCTTGTACTGTACAGAAGATAGGTTGCATTCTGAAATATATGTTCCGTATATTTATAACTCATATTATATTTAACTTCTCATATTATTCTACACATCTGACATTATTATTAAATACAGTATTGTAGACTTGAGCCTCGCTAGGAGAGGTGAGTGTAGAAAACACAAACAATAAAAGGATGTGCTTTTAGTAGGTACTTACACTCCTTGCCAGTTAGAGTTTCTCATTCTCACCAGCAGTAAAACGGCAGTGCTCAGAGTACTTTTAGAATGTGGAATAAATGTAGGTAAGTCCACGTAGAAAGAATTGAGGATGGAAAGCAGAGGGAATAGAGCAACTATTAGGACCAAGTGTACTTATTACTTACTAGTTAGGCTCATGGATAGACCCAATCCCAATCCCAAGAAATAAAAGCTATGGTAAATGAAGGATGGTGATAGTGATGGTACAGAGTACAATATGATTTCGGTCATGTCGTGCTCTTTCAAAGTTTTAGTTATGTAGCTTCTTGAACCCCATGACTATTGACGTATACTATGAAAAGTAAGCAAATCTATGAAGGAAGAGAGCTTTGGCTCTGGCTTGGAACATTAAGTGACTGAGGTAAAGTGTAAGTCAAGCTGTTTGTGGCCAAAGTGTGTTGTACGGATGGAGATAGTGTGAGACTGCTGAGAGAGAGAGAGAGACGTGAGACATAGCCTCATGGATGAGATGATGAGAGAGATGACATACATACCTACATCACATCCGTATGTTTCACTTTGACTTGAACAGCTCTTCGATCAACAACACACGTCTAAACCCAAGAGGAAGAATAAGAACAACCAAAAGAACTCAAAACTCACATTACAACACAATATAACAAGAACAACAACTCAGCTCACTACACACACCACCTTATCTTATACACATTTTATAACATTACAGCCACTCTACCTTCTACATCTTTGTCAGAAACTGAGAACTTTGTCGTTTTTTCTTCATCCTATAATATGATTTACTCTCCTCTGGTGTTGTGTTTGCATTTGCGAAGCTGACAGTGAGTCCAAGGGTGTAGCACGTCGCACGTCCTCATCCATTTACATTTTAAATACATACATACATGGTTCATGGTTCGCAGGTCATTTTTAAACCGACTGACTTCATGAAGCCTCTTTAGTCATAGCATAGTTAGTAACTACGTTACGGTGACGCTTAACGTTTGTCAACTCACTTTTTTTTTGTACCAGGAGCTTCTCGAGTTTCAAAACTTTCAAAGGACACAGTCGACATCGACATAGTGACTCTTTCTGCATTTTGTGGGTGCTAAAGTCAAAGTCAAAGAGCTTGTCTTCTGACTCCCTTTTGCGCCTATACTTACACATAGCTAGACGAATAGGACATAATACTACTTTACTTTAGAGGCAGGAAGAGAGTGAGGTCTATGAGTCTAGTTAGCATTATAGAACCAGAATCTAGAATCTACAGCCTTTTATCTATCTAGAGTTCCTGTACCGACTACCGAGTAGTACACAGTGCAGATTAGAAACGGACGAACGGACGGACGGACGGACCGACAGACAGACAGCGCAACCACAGAAAGAGAGTCAACAGTCAGTGCAGAATTACCTACAGCAGACTAGTTCTGTGGCAGAAATTGAAGGAATATTAAAAATAGAGATTACATTAAACTAACTTTAACTTTAAGAGCAAATATATATATACTAAATACAAAAAATAACTTGAACGACTTACGCTCCAATTATTTCAGAGGCTAAAGAGTACACATACAAACGTACTTATATACTCAAATCACAAAAATTCAATATATTTTGTCAATATCATTGATTCAATCATTAGACGGCTACGGAACGGACCCCTGGCACTGCTACACTGCTAACGGTCATATCTGAATATAAGAATCCAGAAAAAAGAAACTATAATCACGAATTACAAATTACTAACTACGGTTGTACATGATTTATAAAGAAGTTTTAAGTATAATTACTTACTGCTTCAAAACTGTGCTGTAACGAGCTACATTTGGAATTTTGAATGCCTCCTAACTTCTGTGGACTCTGGACGTGTGACACGCAACTGGCTTTCTACCAAAGTCTATAATAATTCTTTCTCTAATCTAAATCTAATAAAGCTGACTGACGGATGCTCATCCACACACAAAATCCAGCCTACAGACTACAGAGAGTACAGATACAGTCTATCTAATGTTTGTTGACTGTCCAACCATTTTAAGATTCTTGTAGGAACAAAAGTGACAAGTTCTTTTGTGTCCACAGTCCACAGTGATACGATCTTGTGTTTTGATTATCCGGACACATTTTTTATATGTTCATTTGGTCACTCCAATAGTTAACATTTCAGTAATAAAAATAAACAAAAACAACAAGCAACAAGCCTCATCTAAAGAGAAGGACAGTGACGATCAGTTGACGAAGATTTAGAGACGCACACAGTCAACAGTCAGTGGAGTTGACGTATAGACAGAAAGACAGAGAGAGCCTAACTAGTATTGAATTGAAATATTGAAGATTAGCAAGTCTGATTGTTTTCTGTGTCACATTTTGGTGTTTAAAAGTTTGGAAGCCACATCTCTTTCATCTTTCATCTTTGATTCGAAACCCAACCTCCTCAACTCAACTCAAGGCATCAACAGATCAACACTGACACAACTGACGTCACGTTGGTTCTTCTTTTGCTTCTGCTGGTGCTGGTGGTGATTCAAAAAAGAATTCAAGAGATAATAAATTGTTATCAGTATCTTGTCAAACCAAACCATATCATTTTCCTTCCTTCGTGTGTAGTTTTGGTGTTCGTGTGGAACTTTGTCATTTGTAGACGTTTTTCTGTGTAATTCCTGTTTCGTATATTTCGTATTCGTTCTCGTAATCTTGTCTTTTTACTCATTATTTTCGTGAATAAATATAGTTCCGTCTCTGTCATCATCGTCATGTAAATCAGCTGTAAGTAACAAGTGTAAGTTTAAATTAACTTGGCGTTCTTAGGATGATTTGGATGTTGGAATTTTGATTCTAAATCTGAATTCAGGATCTCCGTCAATCGTCAATCGTGGAATATAATCATAATATTAGAGATTACAGTCAACAGTGCAACCATTCAATCTCAAATTATTTCAGTGTAATAATTTTGTTAGTCTGATCTGAATCTAAATATTTCTGTGGTCCTACGAATTGACAAATTTCTGTGAGGACGAGAACCGAAACCGACTTAAATTTACTGAAAGGTGAAAGGACAAAAGTGTGAGAAGACGGCTATTATTTCAAAAAAAGCAAGTTTGAAATTTCACAAATCTCTGTACTTACTACTTACACGTTTCCAGTTCGTTACAGTACTGAATTGAAGTGAGTTCCGTAATTTATTTTCAATTTTTCGTTTTTAATTTGTTTGATTGTGTAATATTTATTGCTCTTAAACTTGAGTGATTAAATAGTAAGTATACATGTAGGTATGCATATTATGGTGGATGGTGTCTAATGTTTCTGTGAAATACAGGTGGATTTTTCTGTGTATTTAACTGGGAGAACATCGCATCGTCATGAATTGTTTGTTGGTGGTTTTTACAGTTTTTGCATGCAGATGTTACTTTCGATTGATCAGTCAGTCATAAATGACAGTTAATAATAATTACGAGAGTGAGTTGACGACACAGCTAATTTTGTCTGTTGTAGAGCATTGTCGAAGCTAGTGGCGTTTGTTTGTAGTAGCTATTTAGCTATAGTTTGTGTAGTGGTACATGGAATTATGTACCTACCCATGCTTATTGTTAATAAATTAGCAATAGTAACTTGAATGCAATAATATTTAAATAAGATTGAATTTTAGTTGTTAGTACAATCAGTTATTATGGTTTTTTTTCACTTTTCTTTCATTGTTAGTACTTGGAACTTGACTTGAAAGTGTATGGTAATTAATTATAATTTCATTTTTTGCCATTGGAGTCAGCTGGTTGGAATGCTGAACTGCAGTGTGTGTCTTTCTTGAGACTTTGGTTATGAAGTTATGATAGTCTGTTCATTTGGTACGTGGAACGAATATTATTGGAATTGGATTTTAAATTTTTACGTGATTGAGTTCATCACGAAAAATGTTAAAAGATATTATAGGTATTGCATTCATAATAATGGATATTTTACAAGTTAGAAATTTAATACTTGGCACTTTGGCAGTGATTAGGTTTTATTTATATCATCGGTGAGCTGTAAGCAATACCACCAGCGATACAATTATACTTGCTACAGTATCTAACAGCTACACAGCTCATTTTATGGTCTGGAACGGAAAAGATTGGATTTCCGACTCGATTAGTATTCATTTCACGAACTTTTAAGGCAGTGATTCACTCACATTTGACATTGACTTATTCATCTTTTTGTTTAAATTCTAGTCATTTTTGTCAAGGGAAAAGGTATGATTAGCTTTGAAATAGCTAATGTTAGCATGACATAAGTTTTTTTCTATTAATTTATTTTAGGATAGGATGTTCACTTTTGGAAATACGTCAGCCAGTCTTTCTTATCGGTATTGTGGTTGAGAGGGTGTGGGAAGTTGATATTAAACGTCATTTGCGTAAAAGATAGCACAAATGGTAAAGGACTTCACAATTTGCAAACTAAACACTGGAAAGCAAGGAGTTGTTTTATCAATTTAGTTTTTACTATCCATTTAAAAAGTTTTCAGCTTTAAGAGTCAATAATATGAGTACAGGCCAGTTGCGATCCAGAGACCCAATTTCGTAATTTATGTTATTTGTTTACATTAAGGGGAAATGATGTTGAATTACTTGTACCATCTACCTATTTAACCGGTGTAAACCGTAAACGTAAATGGAATAAGAGCATTAATTCACTTCGATTGAGATTCCATAACCACAAATCAAGTGTAATTGCTAATGTACACTAATTACTAAATTTATTTCCAAATATTTCGGGGCGGTCCAAGTTAACTTCACCAGATGAGTCATCTCGTCTTCTAAGTAGTCTTAGTCATAATCTGCTTACGCTTACGCCCTAGGTTTCAAACTTATAATATTCCTTATGTACAAAGTTAGCCTTAGTTTAAATGAGAGTCACAGTTTGTATGTATGTGTACAGTATGCACCGTATATATAGTTTACTCAAAGTGAGGTTATTACATATGTATTTGTTTTTGGAATTGACTTTACATGAATGATATATGGAATTAATTTTAAATGATGAAAAAATCAATGACAGCAGTAACCGTAGATATAATTATTCTTACATGTGTAAACTATGCTAGATTTAGAAGTAATTGTTAGTATATTGCCTGGGCAAATAGGATTTTTATCGCTTTTGTTGAGCATTAGAATCAATGCTCAGAGCAAAAAATATATTGCTGATGACTGATGGAGTTGACAGAGATTAAAAGACCCTTATCAGGATGATTAAGTTTATATAATATTTTTGAAATTTCGAAAATTTCTGTCAATTATTGTCAGTAAAACCTAGATGTATCCTTTCTTAACAATCCTAGATTTTAAGAGCAGTCAAAAAATTCGAATGCATAATTGTTAGAATATTTAGTCGTTCATGTTACTTACAACCTAGGATTGTAATTTAAAATGTTTTTATGAGGCAATATGCATGATTCATGGTGTTATTATGACCCGTCAAGTACGCTCTTAATTGTTTTACACTGCAGTCAGTTTGAGAACTTTCATATTCTACAATTTCAGTAGTAAGAATGATAGAATTACAAATTAATTTTCGTATGTACTTAATATACATAGGTATAAGTTAGGTACTCAATATCGAATATACCAAGTAGCTTCTTCTTGAGCCTTTACTGGTCGTTTATTATGGAATGAATTAAGGCAGCCTCATCCTCGAGCTGTCTTATTATGCAGAGGACATAATTCCTCTCATGCTTGTAGATGCTAGTGTTGTGTATACGTATGTGGGACATGAATTTAGTAAAACGACCAGGGCCAGGGATTTTACAATCGTCACTCGAAAGATTTGAGGTGCTTCAATAACCGCTGCTTTCATTTTTATTAATCGATGTTCGTATTTGTGCCTCGTGGGTAGCATATTACAACTTGATTCGGGTACAACTTTTAATATTACTAATGGATTAAATGGATTTTACTGCTAACTGCAGCTTTAAAAACGCTATAGTGTACTTATGTACATAAGTGTATCTCCTTGTGATTAATCAAAATATGTTACCTATATAAACATAGCTCACTAAAAATATTGTTTTCTTGTCTGTAATTGCAGTGCCAACTAAAGGTTGAACCAGCACAAAGTCATGAGTAAGACAATGTCGTCCAGCGGTCTGAACGGAAAAATGAAAAACCAAGAAGAACCTAATGTGAGGATTCTACGTGACATGTCACACATTCCTGCGAACAAACATTGCTTTGACTGCGGTCAACGTGGACCCACTTACGTTAATATCACGATCGGCTCCTTCGTCTGTATGACCTGTTCAGGCTTATTGTAAGTTACAGTCTTCATCTCTTATTAGCTGTTAACTAAACGTGACTATCTTTCTTAATTCATTACTGAGCGTAGCGGATGAATCGGTTTATAATTAGTACTAATTAACTATTATTAACAAAAGGGCTTTTATTGAGCTTATTGATTTGTAGCTTCATAGTCATCAGTGAATTACACGTTCGCGAATGAACAGTAGACCACCAAAGTTGATATGACGTGCAGTGTGCACCACAACTGTTTTTGTTGGTTAAAATGTTACAAATAAACTACCGAAACCAATTCAATCGTGAAGAAATGGTGCAGTGTGTACGTACTACCTTATAATCTCATCACGGCACTGTGGGAAAGTAAAATTAAAAAAAAAGTCGTGTACACGATCAAATGAAAATGTGATGAATTAACAACGTTTGAAACCTTTTCTCTTTAAATGCAGTTCTATCCTGCAGTATGGTGTAATAATGACCGACGAAATGTCATTTACAGATAGATAATTAGATATCATAATAAAAAAAAATAACAAAAAGTATTCCAGAGGCCATCATCAACTGTTTTCGTATATTAATAACGAAATTCCTTCAGCGTTAGCATGCATACACACGTGTTTTTTCTTTACTTCTTAATAAACATTTAAACAGGTGCAAGTAGGAGTGGTAGTTGGTTTATAAATGATTCACTTCTTCATTTTGTGAATAAATACTAAAAATCACATTCATTGTCCGTAATCCTGAGACTGGTAAGGCATGTATGTATATAAGGCTGACTGAATTATTTTTATTCTTTCTCGTTTAATGAATACACACCTTGCCCGAAGCTTACTGTGACGTTGTAGACACCGGAACTGACGTGAAGTTTTGTAGTGTGTGGCACCGTATTATATTTTTGGTTGAAATTAAGTTCGCTGAAAGTTTAAAAATCTCGTTGGAACGTAAAGAATAGTGTCATACAGTTTTAATGCGTGAAATAGAAAATAACATAACAATATACTTCAGGGATTTGAGAATTTGGGAGGCTTATAAGTTATTCCGGATCCTTGCGTAACCTCTGTTTGTAGTTTTGTGACACTTGACACAATGGTGGGTAAAGAAAGTCAATAAAAACACCTACTATTAGAACCAGGGTTGCTGTTGTAATGTTCTGTTTATTGTTTAAGTTTCTGTCAACTGATTATTCACCGCACTCGCGCTTTCACAGTCCATTCATACCTACTACATAAACGGTTAAATGGAGTTAGTACGTGCGTTTATTATATTATTGATAGTTAGTAGATTTTTAATAGTCGTAATCTATTATTGTTTAAAAATATAATAAGTAAATCCTACGGGCCTACCACGCATATAGTTTTTTAATATTTGATTGGAAACAATATTTTCGAATTTTCTGTATTATATTATTATTTAGCACGTATAATCCACGCACTGAACTTTTAGTGTCCTAGCTTATTCAAGAGTTCAAGAGCTGGATTAGTCAAATTAAATTATATGCATTCTTTGTTGAATTGTTATATAGTATTAAATATTAATTATCTTGGTTGGCAGGTTTTGTAAGGTTGAATACCTACCTGCTTGAATGAATTAATTTCGAATCAAGAATATGATTTGGAGCAATTAAGTATGCATTTCGTAATAACACGCATACCAAATAGTGTATTAGGTATATTATGGACGTATACCAACACCAACCTACCTAAACCAAATATTTGAGCTTGAAGGCTGTAGGAATTACTTTGAGGGATATCATACGTAATTGTGTCCTTATTCTAAAACGCATTTAATATTTAATTTAATAAATGCTTTGTGTAACCAAGTTCGTGGCAATGTATAAATAAAGATTTCTGCATTTATAACCATGTGAGGAGATGCATACGAATGTTACCAGTAGGTGCGCATTTAGTAGGAGGGACATAGTTGGTTTTAAAATATTAACAGGATAATCATTTGATAGGACTTTTACACTTTCGGGCTAATAATAGTAATGACATCGATGTATGTACTAACATTATGTATAAAATTACTATTAAATTGAAACCAAAATTAATTTACATGTTGCTAATTTTGTATATTTTTGATTATTCTAATTTATAATTATTGTTGTTATGTATTCAGACGAGGGCTGACACCGCCACACCGAGTTAAATCGATATCAATGGCGAGCTTTACTTCGGATGAAATCGAATTACTAAAATCAAAAGGCAATGAGGTGAGTTCGTGTAATTTATTAATATAGACGGGATTTATATTCGATGGAATATTTGAATTATAATTTTTGTGTGGAAATGGCACACCAGGGCATGGTGTGATGTTTAAATGTAGCATGGAGCAGTCCAGAAATTTCGTTTTGTTTGCATTTGGTTGGAACTAGAATTTTATTTAAAATAGGTAGTATGAGTTTAAAAAATCAAACGAAATACGACTATTTTTGGTATGAGCTAACATTGAAATTTTGAATCGGTCTTATTGACTAATTTCTAATTATGAAGTTTTCTGAATGGAATTGGAATTGGCAAATGCTATTACAGCATCAGTGAAATAAAGATATTTCGTTCTCTCTCTTAATAACGTAAGCTTACTTTTTTATTTGACTTCCGCAGGCAGATGGAATGCTATTAATTTTATATGTAGAATTAATATTCAAGTAACATGTATAGTGTTTCGTTGAACACTCGGTTTCCAAAAGTTGGATCAGAAAAATTCAAATTCAGTAGTTTTAAGGTACAGTTTTAGTCCCCTGAATTGTTATTTATTGAATACTTATTTATGTATTGCATTGGGCTGCTTCGGCATGGAGAATATCCTGAAAATCGCATGCCTCACTCGCCTGAGCTAATAAGTCTTTCAGTACTCTTAAAAGTACGTAGGTACCTACTTGTATTTTTAAATGTGAGACTGCCCCTCGGTCAATTAAGTTTTTTATACGCAGATTCTCAGTTCTCTAATTTTCTTATGGATTTTATCTTTCTAGAGCTGGACGAATCAGAAGATAGTCTTAAAAAACGGTCAGTTTTTGACTTAAGCTTAGAAACGTCAGCCTAGTTCAGGGAATACATTTATCTGAAAATGTTATTGGCCATTTGCGTATTGTCAAATTCCCAATCAGGAGTGGGTTAAAGAGTAATTTATCGTTTAGGGTGTTCGTCCCCAAGCAGACCGCCACGTTTCCAGAATATACATACCTAGGTATCTAGTTAGGAATTGTCAAGTTTAATTTTAATTTAATTCTGTGTGCAGTTAACTCCTCTTGTCTAGTGATGTACATACGTAACTCTATTCAGCTTTATAAAGAAGAAAAGTTTACGATATCTATATGTTTTCATTCCTTTAAACTGACAGAGTTCAAGGAGTGATCACTCGTTCGTTAACCCACAGTTTAGTTACCACGATGACTACACTAGACTATACACTTCGACTGAGGAATCAGATAAGCCTTCTTTCTGCACACACTTAATGTAAGGGGTTTGCTGTATATTAGTCGCTGGTAAATTCGTCACCTGTAAACTGTTCACCAGGCGATTGGTCACTTGAGTAAATTGGTCACTCTGGTAAATCCATCACTGCAGAAAGCTCGTCACCAGTCAATTCACAATTTAAGCAAACTTGTCACTACAGTAAACTTGTCGCTCAGTAAACTTGTCGCTACAGTAAACTTGTCACTACAGTAAATTCATCACAAGTCAGCTGGTCACTTCCAACCTGTAATTTTGATAGACACCCCCACTTGTATTGGGTTCCTAACTTGTTTGTTTAATTAACGAAATTTTTCCTTTTGCATTTCGCGAAGTTTTTGTAAACAACTTGTATGTTTATAAATGGTTTAACATGAATAAAAAACTAACTAACTAACTAACTAACTAACAGATGCACCATGAATCTTGCTCCTTCTGTAACACTAGTCAGTTATTTTAAGCCTACAGAAATTAAGGTTAAACTGTGCTTTGATGCTTTCATTTCAACCTATAATACAAAATATTAAATTTTCTCGTTAATTAATTACGATTGCTGTTTTCTAATTTGTAAATATTATCACCTCACCGTCTGATTTCTTCGACAAAAACGTTTCATCAGCACAAAATATGAAAAATGAGTAACTTACATGGAGTTCGCATTATTGAACTTGGTATAACGACAGTTTAATAATTTTCAACCACGCATTTTATTTTGGTTCAGTTTTTGATCAAAAAAATTAACGAGTAGTATGCCTCTTCTAAATATAACCATGCATTTTACTGGTACTACGATCATGAACGAGGGAACTATTACTGGAGGAGGGGTTCTTAGAGCAGTGATGTATTTCTAGTTTTGAGGTGGGCTAATGACCGTCATTTACGGTAAATAAATATGTATAAGAAATCGGATGGTGAAATTTTATTACCACTCATTAGCTCCCCTCGCTCAAAACTACAAACGAATCTTTGCTCTCATAGCCCTGGGTTAAAACCAGTAAGTTAAAGAACCTATATTCATTGTCACACAGAACAAAGTCAGTCACATTTTAGTAGGATGAGGGTGGTAGCATTGAGGCATTTATGGTAGTTTTCCAAGTTTCCTTATCTACCTGAAAAATGTCTTATTACAACTATAGCAAGTTTTGTAATGCTGTCGATGGTGATATTTGTGAATTGCAGAACATTATTCGTAATTACAGAAAATTTAATATTTTGTATTAAAATCTGAAACGATCCATCAAAGCAAAGTTTAACCTTAATTTCTGTAGGCTTAACATAATTGTGACTTGTGTTGTAGAAGAAGCAAGATTCATGGTGAAGGTGTCTATACAAATTAAAGGTTGGAAGTGACCACTTGACACGTGGTGAATTTATTGGTGACCAGTTTACTCCAGTGACAAGTGACCAATCGCCTGGTGGCAAATTTATCGGTGACCATTATACGTAACACCAGCATAAGGCTCAGATTCATATAAGCTCAATGCTAGTAAAACTTATTTTTCTTAAATCCCTAGTTACTTGTGTACATCAGCAGCATAGCGTTCAATTCATTATTGCCCTTGATTTTTTATAGTTATCTAATTTGTTTGACTTAAAGTTTATTAGGCAGATGTTTAAAGCAAATTCACTTAGCCGTAGGACATAGTGAGTGGTAACATTAAAATTTGAGTCCTAGGTTCAAAAGGACGTTTGAATGTTCGTAGGTAGATTTATTTTAAAGACGCTCCAATGTACCTACGAATATTTCTCTTATGTAACTGAAAGCTTTCTAGTGATTAGACACGCAAACAAGGTTGAGGTTGCAAACAATTGCAGGGGCAGGAACCATAGGGGACAATAAGGGGTACATACTATCCCTTAAAGAACCTACAGGGTTGTGCCTACGCAATTTACATATTAGGTACATTTCCGTTACTTTTGCAAATACCTAATTTTCTCTTACATCAAGTATTGACTTATTAATTATCAATCATAGATTACTGTAACTTAAATACCTAATTAATTTATAATAACTTCGAGTAGCTTAGTTGAATTTTTTACTTTATATAGTAGTCAACGAAATTTTGTGATTTCCGTGAATGTATACAATTTTGGTATAAAATACGAGTAACAAGTATTTATTTGGTATACTTTGCACGTATGGACACCACTATGCCCCGCTTACTGTCGGTCGTCTAATTTGTCTACATGATGCCAAAATTCGTCATTATTTATTATTTTTTTGTATTGCAGTATTGCCGGAAAGTATGGCTAGCAACATGTACACCTAAAGACTCTCATCTAGGCTCCGACAAGGATCCTGACAGATTAAATTTATTAAGGACCTTTATGTCAGCTAAATATGAGCAAAAACGCTTTTATGTCGACCCGTCCAAACTATCAAAATCAGAATTGAATGAAATCCACGCGCAAACAGCTAGAGCCCTTACTTCATTGTCACAAAATTTGACGAATTCTTCAATTTCAACAATGCAAAAATCTCCTTCCCTATCATCTACTAGATCTTCCAGCTCGCAGCAAAGTAATCCAAGTCCACTCATGAATAATCTTCGGAACGGTAACTTACAGGCTCCAACTCATCAAAATCGACTTGTGAATTCGATCACGTTGCCTGACATAAAGCCATTAACCTCTCTCATAGGACCATCGGTGCCATCCATGATTTCGAATCAAAGTAGTGCTCATAGTACGACGGACGCTGCGAAGGCATCGAGTACTTCCTCAGGAATGCCAAATCCTATAAGTTTTATCAACAACCTGACTCCAAGTCAACCACAACAACCAGTTATGAAATTAAATAATCACAATAACATAATGAATTTCACACCATGGGGGGGTGATAGCAATGGAGTCCATAATGGAGAAGATAATAATTTTGATACCAGTGAATCTTTCGCTGACTTCGAAGATGCCTTTAGCAGGAGTAATTTAAACGGCTCTAACAATGATTTCTTTGCTGGACAAAATCAAGGGCAGCATAATAATTTTAATGTAATAAGTAGCAACGGAGGTGGAATTGGATTGTCTGGTTCAAATTTGTCTTCTGGTACTTCGATGCAGACCCCAATGCTTCCGTACAGTAATACCGGTGGAAGTCCTCAGCCAGTATCCAGCTTAACGTCCCATAATTTTTCAGCAAGTAATGGTTCCGAAGACAAGTACGCCGCACTGAAAGATTTAGATTCTCTGTTTAAACAAAGCTCAAGTACGTAACAATAAATATTTTCGTAAGCTTGTTGGAATTTAAATGAAACAAAGAATATTTCTTATTAAGTGTACTCTTCAGTTGTGTGAAATAGATATCATAATTTTATACAACGACGTCAGTTTCAGTTTAAGCAATACTCAAGAATATTATATTTCTTGGCAGAATGGTTTTTAGCTACATTGATAGCTAACTGTTGCTCAGTTAGGTGGTAATTCTGTGATTATTGTTTTTAAAGGTACCTAGATAATTTATGAATTGCCTTTATAATGCTACCGTATTCTCTCTCAGTGTTGACGCTTGAATTGACCTCTAGGCGTTCTAGACTTGTAAAGTCAAAGCAGTTTAGGTAACCAAGTATTCGCGCGATACTTTTAGTACGCACTGACATGACAATTATTTAATAATAAAGTTTCCTGGCAGATACCGACTTATCGGTAGTTTAACATTTAAGTTATCTGTGTAGCTAATAAGTTTATAGTTTGTGTCATTCATTCCCGAAAATTGTTTCAGCTCAGGGCTTATTTATATTGCTTGTGGTCGTTTTCGGTACATAATAGGTATGAATATGTGTTCACCACGTATCGATAATGCTTACATATCTACCCATGTACCAACTTATTGTATATTTTGTACTGCATAGTCCAGAATTCAGGCAGGATAAACAGCCTATTTAATGTGCTAAAATAAGTTCAAAATCAGTAGTATCCGGCAGTTGTCACACACTTTTTGAATTGCTTAAACTTGCATGCAGAAAATGGAAGAAGTAAAACTCTTAGATAATTGGTACAGTTGTATTCTGGTGTGTTTGAGGTCGGCATTAGCGTACTTACTTTCGACATCTGATCAGATGAGGTTCAGGAAGTGCACGCTATCAAAGTATTTAACTATTTGTAAGCCAAAGTAGAATACAAGTACTTAGGCCAGATCTTGAAACTGTTATACGTGCTGTATTTTAATGCAACAGTTTCTAATCATTTTTATAAAATTTCCATTGTATTAGCTTTGCATGGTAGTCTGTACTGTAATTAATAGAACGAATGTTTCGGGTGAGTTGAGTTAGTATACGTAATTTAGCGTATTTTTAATTATAAGAGAAAATAATAATTCATTCTGGGCTTGCTGTCAACTGTCAGTCAGACGCACACTAAAGTAATGCTCCATTAGAAATTTGAAATAGAAATGATTATGATTATGTACTGAGTTTTAATAAATGCGTGTACTTTAAATACAGACGGAGATTCAGTCGTTGGAAATGGGACTCCTGTAGGCAGTACAGGACTTTCGAGTTCAACGTCACTTCCAGCTAACTTATCATCATCTTCCGGCACAACCGGATGGTTCTCCACCTCACCTAATCAGAATCCTTTTTCTCAAGGTTTGTTAACATTATTTTGTTGGCATACTGCACTTAATTCTTAGATAGTAATAGTCACTGTACATCCTGTGTTGATTATGTTATCGCTGGTGGGACAGTAGATATAGATATTGTAATAAATGCAGCTATGTCATACCATACCTCCTACGCTGCGGCATGATTTCAGTTGGTTAGACCTTTCTAGTATAGTTAGTAAACATATCCCTCCAGAATTTGCGATTAAGAGACAATATACGAAGACGGTTGCTTGACCATAGTTTTAAATGCGTGCGTCCTGATTAAACTATCCCATGAGTTGGCAAATTTTGAAATGCTACCATTTTACAAAGTAAGCAAAATTCACGACCGTAGTATTTACATACTCAGTTTGCACTGAATATCAGTAACTTTAATGAACGGCATGGGGAAAGTTAAATCTTTTGTTGACTTGACGGATGAGCTGAAACTTAATTACGTTATGTAGATTAACAAATACGTATAGTGAAGCCAGTAGCAGTCTGTAGCACACTATTTATGCTGCATTTGTTGTTCAGCCAATGAACCTTTTCCCGTAGTTGCGTTATTAAGCTATATCCTAGCTCTCTACCAGTCCGTAGTGAATTGGGCATTGAAGGTTGGGAAGGTTGTTAAGGCTGTTAGAAATTTTCTGCAGCTTATGAGTATGGAATTACGCTGATAATAATGATCTGTTTTTAGCTCCAGCTCCTGCATCTCAGCAGCTTTCAAATGGGTGGAATGTTAATGGGATGAATGGCACTGGAAACGGTGGAGCGAATCCTCACAACCCTTTCTTCGGCTCTGGAGGAGGTAAATAAAATAATTAGACCACAGAAAGTTCAATTTATTTAAATTGTGTTATAAGGTTTTAATTTGTATTTGCATTGCAGCGTGGAAGTCATCGCCAGGTTCGAATATACCAACGAATCACACAGTCTTCTCCAGTGGCTCTAGTCAAACATTTAATTCTCCTGTTCCACTGGGACAACAGCCACAGCAACAAATGTTTCCATCCGCAGTCTCGTCGAATTCGGGGAAGCCTTTCAATCCCTTCTTTGCTCCCGCTTCAAATCCCAACAATCCATTTTTGTAATTAATTATACTTATAACTCAAGATCAAGAAGGAAAAATGTGTTGTGTTTTAACATTGTGAGGTTTTGTATTTGGAGGAAACGGAAAAATATGTATCCTTTTTGAATCGATATGAATGAGCGATACATCCTACTTCTGCAGAGTTTGTTGATACATACTCATTTCCTCGTATATTTAGACGTGTGACCGCTAGGTCTGATCAAACTATTATGCATACATAGTTGTGATTGCATGAGAATCAAAGCTTTGGGTCTGACTGATTTATATTTTACATAACATAGCATATTTACCGCGTATCGTTCTGCTGCAATCTAGATTATTTCATGCGATAACCAAGATCACGCGCAGTTAAAATACACGAAAATAAAAATTGTATTCAAGTAAACTGTATTGTTGTTTATTTCAGTGAGTTGATAATTTTATTTGTAACGGATATTAGAATAATCTGTCTGTCAGAAACAGTTTACATGTTGATATTTTTTTACCATGTGATTGGTCTGTTTCGTGGTGAGAAATGGTACTGTGAAGAGAAATGGGCGCCTTTAAAAGTTGATCTTTTTTCCAACGGGTCTGTAATGCCCTTTCACTCAAACACGAAACTCTCCCACAGTGTGTTAGGCTTTGTCTCTTATAGACTCACACTTACCTCCATTTACCGTATGGCTACCGTTTACTGCAAAGGATTCAGAATACACGGCAATTCATTTGCAAGTTTTATTAATTGGTATTTCCTTCTCAGTTTGCAACATTGCAGAGGACCCAAGTGATCTGTGTAATCGTATTGGTGACTTGAACAAATTATTATCCTGTTCAGTTATATCAACTGCTTTTAAGTAATGTTACTGCTATGCTGGAGCAGATAATTTTCTCTAATATAAAAGCAATAGGCAAATGTGTAACTGCTTCCAGCCATAATTACTGGCTACTTCCCAACCTAAACAATCGTCTGGCAAAAAAAGAAGTCGTCTTGAATATATTTTTAAACATTTATGTATGAATGTAAGAATAGCTTATTTTAAAAGATCTTAACGTTCCAGCAAGGCAGATTTAATGTAATGTGTTAGATAGTAATGTAGTCTGTTGTACGTAATGCGTCTCTTGGCACGTGCTGCAGTCCTTGGAGTTAATTATGTTTTAATTCAAACATAATTATTACATTTTTAACTGTCAGAAATTGATAGCCAGACCCAAATTACATCCTTCAGTTGGACTTGTTAGGCGTTAGCAAGAATGAGTAAGAAATTTTTTAATTTGAAAAATGTCATCCGCCAGAAAATTCTGTACGTTTAAGATAGCAGCATAATATTTTAGGCAACAAACGAGTATGTGAATCAACCTCACCCAAAATAAAAGCGATTTATAGATTTTAGTATGTATATACATACTTAGGGATGCTTCCTTTACATACTTCACCTTCTCTGTATTGTGGCAAGACAGAAATCTCATTGTTGTTCTTCATGCTGTTGAGCTTAAAGCATGTTTGTCAAATTCTAAGATTTTATTTAATAAACAACCTCCTGTTCGACATATGACATGGCCATAAGAGATACGTTAGGCTTGCTACTGGTATATCTTTTAATTTACAGCAGTTTAAGCTAATTTCGGTCAGGGCGTATCGTAATCATGCAATGCAATAAAGGGATCTTGTAAATCTGAAAAAGCATTTCTGTATAATTATATACATGTATTTACAGGGAGGACAGGCCGCGGGATACGTCGGACGGTCCTTGAAATACGTAAATTCTATTGCTCCGACAGGGAGAAGAACTTTAAAATATTAAACCTGCCGGTGCCTAAATAGCTTGAAGGGTTTAAGTCATGTATTCCTCAAGTGTTTGGTTCGTATTCGAAACCCTTGTAACTGTTTTCGTTGAAAATATGTAGCCATTTATGAGAAAAATAAAAGACTTCATGTATAGTTTGCTTGGAATAGAATTATTGATAGACAGCGAACAGCGCATAAACCAACCCCTATCCTTGATAATAATTCTCGCTTCAGTACTTTGTATCTTCACCAATAACAAACTCAAAATGCGCTAATAAGAAAGAAAAAAATAATTTATTCGCAATTGTAAAGGTCGTGTATTTCATAAACTAACTTACGCAAACTTCAACACTTTTATGACGTAACCAGGCTTCGGTTGAAAAAAGCCCGTAATCATATGGCTTCTAAAAAAATCTGTCTCAAAGATATAAAGTGTATTTAAATCCTTAATTAATGGTGTCAGTGCCTAAATTGTTGAAGCAGTGTCGTATTCGTATATACACAGGAAAGTAAGCTATGATTAATTATCTCTGAAGGTCTTGGTCCTTGGTCCACTCAAGTTATAAACATGCTCTCGCTGTCACTACTGCTACTACTAAAGTATAGTAGCTATAATATTTTAAACAGTATAGGTAATAGAAAATTAAATACAATAATTGATATTACTACCCTTGTATTTAGCGTAGGTATATTGACAGCATACGTGCATACTTACTATAAACAGACAAAAGTGTAATAATTATGTGCTTGTTATGTTTAAATGGACTAACTGAAAGTAGCATTAATACAAACTAAAAGCTTTAAACTGTTCAAATACTGAATCGAAATAGATGACATCTTAAACAGTGATATTCATTATATGCATTAAAAATCCTCTTATTTGTATTTTAATTGCAGTTTGCTCTGCCACCGAGTACCGTGTTGGTACTATTGGTGAATTCTGTGCTATATTATTGTATTAATAAATTTATTGTACGCACTACTACACTCCTACATACTCTCAACAGATTTCTTGAGAACCCTGAACTGCATGCATTTAGTAGAATAATAATATATATGTATGTAGGTAAATCGAAGAAAATTATAAATGTAATAGTAATTACCTATGCAATCTACAGTTCTGTACGGCTCCATTGTATCAATTCAGATATAGAAACAAAGAATACACAAAGTGATCTTTAGATTTTCCTGACCGTTAGTAAACTAAGCTACTTATTAGATAAGTGTTAATGTAATAATTAAGTTATAAAATAAATACCGTGTTAACTGAATTTGAATTCAAAAACTGTGTGTATTATGTGTGTACCCTTCCCGTATATGCGTAATACACTATAAAACATATTTCGTGAAATAACTTTGTATTTGAGATGTACTATGTGTGAAATAACAAGCAAAGCCATTTAAATTTTGCAGATTAATTTAGAAAAGTAAATAAATGTTGATGTTATTAAATCTTTCTCATTCTTGTAATTCGAGTCATGCAGTCTCAGTCAGCGTAGAAGCGAATTGTGACATACCTATGTTCACTATACATTCATTGTGAAATTGTGATTCATATTTTAAGGTTTTTTTTAAGTGTAACCGAATCCGGACCATAGCATAGTTTAAACTTGTACGGGGAAATTAATCTTTAGGATTCTTTATTCGAGAGTCTAAAAACTTGTGGATGCACTACCTATAATTTGTCTATTAGCACAGTTTCCTTTTATAAAATTCACATACAATCTGATAAAACTGAGTATTGTTTATGATAGGGCGGAGTAATATTAAAAAATGATGCATTTAATTGTGTGCTTAGTGTTTACAGTGCAATTGGCAGTTGGAATGGAACGATATAGCGGTTATGATTGCCTTGTATTGATTTAGGTACAAGTATAAACGCCATTAGTTAATTAGGTATTAAATTTATGATACATATAAATATAGAAAGAGAGGGCTATTGTTAAAATTGTTTGCTTCTGGTTTTAGCTATAATTATTACAATTTACAACTTTTCTTTGAAATAAAATGCTGATTTACTTCATACTATATAATTATATTTAGACATGTGACATAGTATATGATACATGTAATTATTATAATTAAAAGAATACTACATATGTTAGTATAACTATATTTATTGATATAAAACATTAATATATAACTTACTTGTACTGTGTATTCGTATTGAACATAAGGCTTGTGGTGGCCTTTATTTTTGTGAAGTGAACAAATCAAAATTCGAAATATGTTTTTGAAGACTAGGCGAAATATGTAATATTGTATGTGTAATTTTAATCATACTATCGATAATATCATTATTAATATTCAATGAATACTTTGTAACATTATTATTTAGCAGTGTGGTAGTTATTAATTTAAATTCAGTGGAAGCGCTACTATTTAGTAAGACTATTATTATGGTTAGTGTATAACATAAAATATATTTCTGTTACGAAAACTTGTTATACATATAAAACAAAAAAAGACTATAGAATTTGCAAGTTTGGGTGATTGACTATTTGAGATTCGAATTTTTTAACTGAACATTACCATTGTGTATTTCACGTGTATAAGGAAAATAAGGAAGGAAAAGGTTATATAGCGTGTCAAGTTATAAACTTTGTTGAAGTGGTTATAAGGAACATATAGGTATTTCAAATAATACCTATACACACAGATAAATTACATAATTTATGAGTTGAAGTAAATTAACCCTTGTGTGGGCGGGGCATAGGACGTGGTTTGTTGGTAATTATTTATTTCATTTAACTATTTGGTGATCTTATAAAGTTATCGATTCAGTTATCTATATCAATAAACTTATTAAAGTTTTACATTTCCATTCCCTGCCAATCTTATTAGTGTTCATCTCATTTAAGTAACTTGCATATTATATACCTTCCTGAATTTATTTGCACAGCTGGGAAGAAAGTGTGAATGCAAGCAGGATTTGCCATTTGACATTTCAAACCGTAGACATTGCGGAAACGACACGGAGGACAGGAACAATTGACAGTAACTGACTCAGATTCAGTTGAGACGAAAAACACAGACACCTGTAATCTCCGCATCACCTTCGGGGATAGCTGTTTATAAAAATAACCGAATTTCCTATTTCCAAGAACAGTCCTTCATTTTAAATGCAGGTGTATACTAA
>JAQFZC010002081.1:0-25045 GCA_034695205.1 Dicyrtoma fusca | reverse complement strand
GAAACTCAACCTTTTTAGAATTTAATGTTTTAGAGGGGCAACTAATTTCTTTTCATGGGCCGACTAATTCCATGCCTATTTTGTCCCTTTTAGAAAGGTTGATATTGCCTTGAGAACGGTTTCGAAAACGCTAATATCTTGTTTTGTCTCTTTTAAAAGGTTGATTTTGGCTTAATGGCTATTTTGAATATGTTAATATCTTGTTTTATTCCTTTAAAAAGTGTGAATATTATTAGTTTTTTGTAAATTTTGAAAAGTGTTTTTATAGCATTTAATCCTTTCACGGGCTGCCAGCTCCGAATTTGTTTTAAACAAAAACGAATTTAAAGCAAACAATGTATATAAAAACTACTGCGCACGTGCTTCTAATGCCAGTTTAATCGTATTTTTACAGTAAAATAAAGTTTTAGTTACGCAACTAGTCTGCAGTCGCAGCATTTCTACAAAAATATATTTTAGTGCCAAGAACAGTGTGTGTGTGCTTTCACTCTGCTTTCACTCCTTGAGTAGCTTAGTTTGAGCGTTACGCTGGACTGCGTTACTGTACTGTGTGTGTGTGTGTGTGTGTGTGTGTGTGTGTCTTTCCTCTGGAATTATTATCTGCTTCACTTTCCAACCATTATTCCGCCTAATTTCTCTCAAACACTCTGTCATCGTTATCGCTCCCCACAACTTCGTTCCCGGACGAGTATCAACTTCAACTATAGGCTATACATATATCTACTATATAGACGCTATATAGCCGCTATAGGGTCGCTATAGAGCCTTCCTGTTCTGTTCTACCAGGTTTTGTGCATCAGTAGTAGTGCTATAGTATGCAGAGCCCCGTCGGATCCAGATACACCGAATGCAGATGGGTCGGTCCGTCGGTCGTCTGGAGCACGCATAGTTTCAAAATTCCCCTTCCACACTACTGTTTCTGTTTCCAAGGCACACACACACCCACACACACACAGAAAATATTTTATCTGTAATTCTGTAATTCGGCGGAAGGAAATGTGAAAGGAGGAAGGAAAGTGAAAGTGAAAGTAAAAAGGAGAGTAGCACGTAGAATAACTGGGGGAAAGTACCTTGTTCAACGAGCTAGAACAAACCAACCAAGTAAACCATAAGCCACTATACATTCAGTATAATGTGACTGGCTATTAGCAGTATATACCTACGTATATATATAGCCTATATCCATCATTATCTTTTATTGTGTATATAGGCTCATCTTGGCAGCTGGCATTGCAAATTGTATTATCTGCTTAGGAATATTTGCATAACCTAATAACGTCATAATTAATTAGTTACGCTGGACGGCTTATTGCTGCTTCAGTCCTTATTTATTTTTTTTAATTCAAGATGTGTTTACATTTTTTAAAAGTCTATTAGCCTACCACTACCATCTTGGACGGCTTTCTAGATTGTGCTTGCGGTGCGAATAATTAACGGAAGCGGAGCTGCCAGTGAAAAAATATTTGTGTATGTTCCGTTGGTCTGGCCATGTTTTGGTTTGCTTTCCATTGACATTGGTTGGTTGGTTGGTTAGTTGGTTTGGTGCTGTTTTCATTTTGGAAATTCAAATAGAAAGCAAAGGAGAAAGTCGCATTTATGTAAGTCTAGTGTAGTGTAGTGCAAATGTTTGTATATTTTATTTAAGGTTGTTCTATAGCATTGAATCGAGCCAAGCCCAACTGTGCCAGAAGCGGTAGGCGTAGTGCGGTGGCCATTACAAGGGATAGAGCAAGTTTTCAGGAGTGATAGTGCAGTGTAATGTTTGTGATGCTACAAATGTTCTCTCAAGAGTAATGAGAGGGAAAGTATTTAGGTAGGCAGCATGCACAATTCTACTGATGATGGTGTACGGAAGAAGCAAACTACAAACCAAATGCTGTTTTAGCCGTTTTCGATATTTGGCCAAATAGGAAAATCCCTTATTCATTTTATTATATACCTTTTCTAAATCGTTTCTAGATGGATTTTGTATCTTATCAAAAAAGCGTGGTTCACACCTTTTGGAAAGCGTTGTGGATTTTAAAATATGTGTGGAATACGTTTTATTGAGTTTTACCTGAAAATACACATACTTGTTACATTTTGTGCGTCTTTTCGAAAATGTAAATACGTAGAGAGACAGCACACCTTTTAAACAAGCTATTAAATAGGATATTTTACAGCTTTTTAAAACCAATTAATATTGCATTTTGCACCTTTTAAAAAACGTGTAAATAGGACATTTTGCGCCGTTTTAAAAACGTGTAATTATGGAAAATTTTGAACCTTTTCAAAAATATGTAAACAGCATTTTGCACCTGTTCAAAGACTTGTAGAGAGGGCATGTTTGACCTGTTTTGAAAAACATGTAAATATGGCAGTTTTGCATCTTTTCAATTAACATTTTTGAACTTATCAGTGAAACTATAGTAAACGAAACATTTTGAACCATTTCCACAAGAATGTAAATAGGACTTTTTGTACCTTTTCAAAAACGAAAAACAAGCATTTACTACAATCTGCATCTTTTCAATTATAAGAAATCTAAAAAAGACAAGTTGTCCTTTGTTTAAGAGATCGTTCTACTATTTTGGAAAATTCAGTATTATGTATATCTTTGTACTTACATACTTGGTTTTAGCATGGAAGGTTTAGAAATCTGGTTTTCATTGTAAACAAACTTGTAATTTTAAAAAACCGTCGTTTTGCCCCTTCGATATCAACTACATTCAAGGGAGACACTCGACCCCAGTTCCTATTCCAGTGATAGATGTACTTGTAGTTAACGAAGGTAAATTGAAGTAACGCGCAAATAATTTTGTATACGAAGCCCACTAATTGTGCGAGATAAATAGATGGGCTGGGTCGGAGATGGGCGGGAGGACTGGGAGCCGGAAGGAAGGCGGGTTGGAGGCTCGTTTTGAGGTTGACTGGGCGGATGTATTACTCCAAGATTACCCAGAATTACTCTGAATTACACACACGTGTCTACAGACAGACCCAAAGTCAAAGCCCTGTCTGCATCCTCACTTCCTTTTATTGTGCACTGGAGCTTCTAGCGCTCCACTACAGATGCTTCCGGGGCCTTCCAGATATTACTTTAAGCAACTTGGAGCTGGTTATGAGTCTGATAATTGTATTTAAATGTTCTAAGCAAAAACAGCTGCTCACGAAACCCGTTAAAAAATTCAAATAATGATAATATTATTAGTCACTGTGACGAGTACAAGTTTTATTCACGTTTTAAAAATTTCAAAAAACTTACTTGGACATATTTTGAAAGAAAGACTAGCTTTATAATTGAGCCTTCAAAAAGGAAAAAATGTGATATTGACATTCTCGAGTAGTGCAAAATGGGCCACGAACAATTTCGAAAAGTCCAAACTGACCTATTTATATGATTTTGAAAAGTTGCAAAATGTCCTATTTACGTGATTTTGAAAAGTTGCAAAATGTCCTGTTTACGTGATTTTGAAATGAGCAAAATGTCCTTTTCACAAGTTTTTGAAAAGGTGCAAAATGTGCTTTTTACATGTTTTGGAAATGGTGCAAAATGTCCTATTTACATGAGTTTGAACAAAACATGATATGTACTATGTTTATTTAAAATGCAAAAAAAGCTATTTACTCGTTTTAAAGTGCAAAACATCACATTTCCATGCTTCTAAAAACTTGCAAAATGCCACTTTTATCTGGTTTAGGAAAGGTGCACAATGTCCATATTGCATGCTTTTGAAAAAGTACAAAACGTTGAGTATAAAAATTTTGAAAATTGGTAAGTGTGGATTTTTAAAACTTTTGGAAAGTCTAAAAGTAAATACGTACCTACATCCTTGAAATCTGATCAGATGCTTTTTAATAGTCGAAACTCGAAAAGTACATTTTGTCGACGTAATAAGTGAAACCTCCCTAGTACGCTTTACAGAATGCATGCTGGTCTAGCACACAGCCCCATTACTTTCTCCACTAAACAACCCAGGAATTAAAGCTACAAACAACGAAAGAGAAAGCGAGAGGGAGAAAGCAAGAGAGAAAGTAGGAAAGTACCAACGGAGAGAAAAAAATTGCCTTTAAAATTTCACCGTACAACTCAGTATTACACTTTTGCATTTCTGCGTTGCCAAGTTTACAATTTACGGCGGTCGCGCCGATAATAAATGGAAGGAGTGAAAGTACAACGAATTTTGTACTTTCACTATTGTTTCAATTTTCTATTGCCAGTAGATAGCTGCTGGAAGACACGGGAATCTTAAAGTGGGTGGAAATAAAGATGTATTATGCACTTGTACCGGATTGCTTTTCTTACAATACTTTCTCCAATTTTCCTAATACCTGTATTATTATCTGTATGTATAAAATTCATAGCTATATAGTTGCTATATGTGCAGCTATTGTGCAGTAACAAGACTAGTGCGTGCGTGTGTACGCCAAAGTTCGTGACAGAAAGACAGACAGATGGACAACGTGCTCCATCAACTGGACCGGAACTGGTCGATTGGTCACTTTCAACTTTTGTGCGGTAGTTAGCATTGCGTCTAATACCTAGTATGACAAATTGCTTCCTTGTATTCAAACATGGATCGGTTTAGGTACTACTGGTGCATAGATGTTCAAGTTACTGTTGTGTTGAAGTCAACATTTTCAAAAAGGTTTAAAACTAGAAATTAACACTTTCAAAAAGGTGTAAAACTAGAAATTATTACTTTCAAAAAGGTGTAAAACTAGAAATGATCACTTTCAAAAAGGTTTAAAACTAGAAATAAACACATTTAAAAATGTGTAAAACTAGAAATAAACATTCAAAAAGATGTAAAACTAGAAATAAACACTTTCAAAAAAGTGCAAAACTAGAAATTAACACTTTCAAAAAGCTTATAAAATTAGAAACGAACACTTTCAAAGTGATCAATCTAGAAATCAGCATTTTCAAAAAACTGCAAAATATAGTAATTAGCACTTCCAAAAAGATCAAAACTAGTATTTGCCATTTTCAAAACATGTCAAAAATAGAAATTAAGATTTTTAAAAAGTGTCAAAACTAGAAACTAACTCCTCCAAAAAGGTTCAAAACTACAAATTAACGTTTTCAAAAATTTGTTAAAAAAAACTATACTTATGTACATCTATCCGTTTCGTAAAAGTCAATACGTTTGCAATGAGTTGAGGACGAACTTACAGCAATCTTTTATAGAATGTAGATGTCTACCGTAAAACTTCCAACAATTCCCTGGGCCTCTAATAATTACCCGGTACATTACTAGGAAAATTTTAAAAGGGCATATTCTACAATGGCGGTAGTGCACAGAGCACGTTTTACAGTCCACAATAGGAACATCCAGACCAAGTGCTGGTATGTAATGCATACTCACTTATCGTTAGTTACAAATCTAAATGCTCATTTTTAAATAATTCGCCGCCTCTAATAATTTCCGGATCTGAGAGTTCAAATTTCTGCTATTTCCCCCAGGGAATTATTGGAAGTTTTACGGTATTTATACTGTTATAGTTGTTAGTATTAGCAAATATAGCACCTATAGTTTAAATCAATTCTATAGAATCACCTGGCACGAGTGACGAGTGAGCGAGTGCACTCTACATTTTGGAATTTTAGACAGGCAGTTTGTGAACCATTGGAAATTGGAACTTTGTTCTCAACTGTTTCGCTTGATCTGCTTTTGCAATTTAAATTACAATGTTCTAGCTTTTGAAATGTTGGTTGTGTGTGCAGGGCCAAAGGTTGGGTCTCTTGGCGTTCTCCTTCAGTCTTCGCTCATGATGAGGGCTAACGGAATTTTTAATTAGTCTCATCGAATTAAGCCCTTTCCTCCAACTACTAAATTCACCCTCGCGTTCCACTTCACGTTTGGCCTTTGCCTTCCCTTTCACTGTCTCAACCTTTAGACCCACAGTGCAGTGCAGTGTGGTGTCGAGTGTATAAGAGCAATTTGATGCCCTGCCTGTACATTTATATCGCAGCCTAATATGCAAAAAGACGCATATCCATAAAACCTAAAAAGGACACAATTACCCAGTTTTCTTTATGTATCGATTAAATCTGTCCAAATCAGAACTGTCCAAAAACTTATTTTTGAACTTTTTCATAACACAAGAACAAGAACCTTGATTTGCAATTTTTCAATGTATGCTAAACCTCGAATTTCATGTTTTCCAAATCTTGCAAAATCTTTATTTGTACTTTGCAAAATATGTAAACCTCGATTTACGTTTTTTTAAACCATGTAAAACCTGGATTTGTACTTTTAAAATCATGTAAACCTGGAACTATACTTTCGAAAAATGTGTAAAACCTGAATTTGAACTTTTTTAAAACGTGTAAAAACTGGATTAGGACTTTTTTAATACATGTTAAACCTTGATTTGTCGTTCTTTAAAACACGTAAAACCTGCATTTGAACTTTTTTAAAGCGTGCAGAACGTGGATTTACATTATCTCAAACCACGTAAAACTTGGATTTGCTCTTTTTTAAAACACGCAAAGCTTCAATTTGCACTTTTCAAACCATGTAACAGCGGGATTTGCTCTTTTTCAAAACACGCAAAGCCTCGATTTGCACTTTTCAAACCGTGTAAAACCTGGATTTGAACCTTTTCAAAACACGCAAAGCCTCGATTCGTACTTTTCAAACCATGTAAAAGCTGGATTTGCACTTTATTACAATATGAAAAACTTTGATAGGTACTGGTTTGAAACATAAAGAGCGTCCATACAAAAACATTATTAGCTCTCTTACTTATGTGTTGTAAAAATACGGAAACAATGTGTCTTTTTCTGCTTGTATGGATATGCGTAATTTTGCATTTCAATCCGCGATGTGTATAGTCTATACAACTATATACAGTCTACTTAGTACTATCGGTATGTTATGGATTTGGGATTCAAAGGAATTTGGGAAGTGGAAGGTATGCATTTAGTAGACAGGGACTTGTGTGTATACATTTTGTGTAGCCATTTGAGTGGGGAAGGACATAGTTTAATAGTTTTGGCAACTCGAGTTTAGTCCACTTAATGCCTCTCACACAACTTCCCGAGAAAGCTGCTGCTGCCTCTTTCTCATTCATGAGCACAAAACCCAGTCTTCAACAAATAGTCCTTTGTAATGAAATTACACCCACTGGGAAATACATACAGAGCAGCGGACGGGCACTCAACGGCTTAAGAATGATCGTCTCTAATGAGTATTCA
The DNA here is from genome assembly GCA_034695205.1 of Dicyrtoma fusca. Taxonomy (NCBI): domain Eukaryota; kingdom Metazoa; phylum Arthropoda; class Collembola; order Symphypleona; family Dicyrtomidae; genus Dicyrtoma; species Dicyrtoma fusca. The sequence goes on along the minus strand of JAQFZC010002081.1, from coordinate 17,862 downwards.
AAAAAACAGGCGGTATTTTATGGTGTAGTCGCTATGAATTTCTCCGTCCTCGGTTCGACATTATTGGAAAGTGGAGAAAGTCTGCATTGCATTAGTAGGCAGATTTTGTTGTGTACAACTTGTACAGTACAAGTATCCATTCAGTTTCAGTTTAGCCTTATTGTCGAGTCATCATACATATACGTATTGATTTCCAATGACGGACCTAGAACATTTTTGTAGTTCAATGTGTTTGTGTACAGATTAATTGAGCTATTACGGAAATTCTGTTATACAAATCGAATTTTGTTTACCTTTTTAAAACGGTAATATCTTTTTTGTTTTTTTTACTTCTTTTTGAAAATGGTAATTTCTAGTTTTCACCTTTTTAAAAAACGTTTAGGTATTTGTTGCTTTGACCTTTTGAGAAGTATTACTTGCTTGCTTCGGTTGTTTTAAAATGACAGTTTCTTGTTTTGACTATATTAACAGTGTTACTTTTGTAGGTATGTTAGTAGTTTAGATTGTTTTTAAACATGTTAGTTTCTAGTTTTGTCCTTTTTGAAAGTGTTACTGACTGGTTTTGAGTGTTTTTAGACATGTTAATTTCTGGTTTTGACCTTATCGTAAGTGTTACGTGCTAGCTTTGAATGTTTTTAAAAATGTCACTTTCTTGTTTTGACCTTTCTGAAAGCGTTACTTGCTAGTTTTGAAGTTTTTGAAAGCGTTACTTCCTAGTTTTGACCTTTCTGAAAGCGTTCCTTGCTAGTTTTGACCTTTCTGAGAGCGTTACTTGCTAGTTTGGGGTGTTTCTAAAAAGACCAATTTCTAGTTTTAACCATTTTGAAAGTGTAACTTATTAGTTCTGAGCATTTTAAAAAAAGGCGATTTCTAGTCTTGATTGAGCTTTTTGAAAGGGCTACTTCCTAATTTTTACATACTGTTTTTAAACATGATAGTTTCCAGTTTTGACCTTTTCGAAAGTGTTACTTGTAGGCTTCGAAGGTTTTTGAAAATGTAATTTATAATTTTGACCTTTCTACAAACGTTACTTGTTAGTTTTGGGTGGTTTTTAAACATGCTAACTTCTACCTTTGACCCTTTTAAAAAAAGTAATTTGTAGAATACACACTTTTTAAAACATTCTTTCCATGATTTCCTAGTTTCGAATAAGTTAGTAGTAAATGATTTTTTTTAGTTTTCTGAACTAGTTGTGTGTTGAAATTCATTGAGAGGTTTCTTGGATGGCAGGGTTTTCGATCCCAATAAATTTAATCGTGTTTTTCTGAATCCTGCGCTGCTGCTGCTGCTGTTGCTCTGTCCCATATTTGAAAAGGAGGGAAAGTTTAGTTGAAATGGAAAGTAGCGGGGGGGGGGGGGCGGGGGAGGCTATGAGTGCGAGCGTGGGACTGAGAGACAAGACTGGCTGAATTAAACTTGTCAAGGCTTGACAGACACAAAGACAGGGAGATGAAACTGTTGCTGTTTTGAGTAAAAGTTGGACTGGCTGGAAGTGAAAGTCAGTGAAAGCACGTCTTTCATACGCATTCCTGTGCTGACTGGCCCTGGCTGTGGAAAGTCAATAAGGTCTCCATTTCTCGATGTACAATTTTGTCCATTGATATATGTGTACATTGATACATGCAGGAAAATGAGGGAAGCACACGCTCTTTGGGTTGACTTTGTCCCTGGCATTCACCCATGGGGCTCAGAACTCCCGTAGGAACCGATACTATCTCGGATATCGAAATGGAGAACTTCCTGTAATAGAGATAGCCTCGTACTAGAATAAAAATTGCGAAACGTCAGGCATTCTGGAGAGCAAAGGTACGCATGACTGCAAAAAAGCTTTTGCGAAATAGGCAAGTGGGACATTTTGCACCTTTTCGAAAGCATGTAAACAGGACACTATACACCCTTTTCAAAATTATGCTGATGTGACATTTCCCACCTTTTCATAAACGTGTAAATAGGACATTTTGCATCTTTCAAAAACAGGTAAAAAGGACAGTTTGCACCTTTTCAGAAACATGTAAATACTACATTTTGCACCTTTTCAAAAACGTGTAAATACGACATTTTGCACTTTTTCAAAAACGTGTAAAACAGACATTTTGCAGATTTTCAAAAACGTGTAAAAAGGATAGTTTGCACCTTTTCAAAATCACATTACTCGTAATAGAAATGTCTTTTTGACATCTGGGCTTATTTAAAAGGTCGCTAATGAAGCTTCTTGGACTTTTCCCCTTGTATTTCGGAAATATAATTAGAATAAATTTTTAAAAAACCATTCAAAATAAGTGTAAAACAAATTACAAATGAACTAATTTGGACGAGGTTTCACTGGTAAGTTTGAAATTAATTATCAGTTAACAACAAGTGACTTCGTAAATTAAATCAAACTCTTAAATGTTGACCATTATTGAACTCTGAGGTATCTAAACTGAATTGGACTTCAATTGCAGCACCAAAAATACTAACCGGCGTCAAGTTGCAGCACGAAATTCCAATAAAATTTTCCACACTACTTGTAATAAAAATAAAAATAAAAGTTCACCAGTCCTTCAGTTGTGAATTTAACTCACAACAAACATTTAACGAAAAAAATGAAAACACATTTAGCGTTTTTAAAGCCTTGTAAATATGACAATTTGCACAATTTGAAGCCATTTAAACTGATACTTTGTATACCTTCGTAGCTCTTGCAGTAGCTCTTTAATCGGTGTGCGAAACCCGTTCTTTTGCCTCTTAAGCCACGCAAAATTCCAGTTTCCCGAAAACTGGGAATTCTGTTTCTATTTTCCGTTCTTTCATTGAATGCTTCGAGGCAGTCTTATCAGTACAGCAGTAGTACACAGCAGCGTCGGTCTCTTCCACTTTTCCATCTGCTTTCACTTTAGATTTGGAATTTAGAATCCAGGGGCTTTATTTACCTTCTTCCTTGGTTCGATTTGCTTCGGTTTTCATTGACTGGGTTTTAATTTAAATTTGAAAATCCGGAATCCTATTCCGATTCCAAGTACGCGTGTACACATATAATGTTCTGGTTTGGCTTGGTTTGCTTTGGTTTGGTTTGGTTGGGTATTTCTTGAACTGACTGAGTTGAATTGCTTTCGATTATCTGGAGCCTTTAGTTTGTTTTGCCTCTAGTTCCATTATTCCTTTCAACTTCAACTACTTTTCTATTTTATCCCGGGAGAGTTGGACCCAATAAGGGGAAGATGCCCGCTACTTTTGGTCTCCTCTTCTCTGTGTACTTTTGATACTGATACTGGCTCCAATGCGGTAGGATGAAACAAGCTATCATTTCACACAAGTCTATATGTTTGTCTGTAAATACGCAAGCAAATAATGAATCCTAATTTCGGCGAATACAATTTATGCTATGCGTACCGTAAATCGATCATTAATCTATTTGGAACGGGGAAACCATGAAAATAATGTTTCAGAAAAAATGCTTTTGCAACACTACAAATTAACTTTTCAAAAAAGTTAAAAAACTAGTAGTTTACATTTTCAAAATGTGCCAAAACTAGTAATTAACATTTTCAAAACTAGCGATTACCATTTTCAAAAAGTGTCAAAACGAAACTAGTAATTTACATTTTCAAAAAGTGTCTAAACTAGTAATCAACATTTCCAAAAAGTGTCAAAACTAGTAATTAACGTTGTCAGAAAGTGTCAAAACGAGCAATTAACATTTTCTAAAAGTGTAAAAACTAACAATTAACATTTTAAAAAGGTGTCAAAACGAGCAATTAACATTTTCAAAAAGTGTCAAAATTAGTAATTAACATTTTCAAAAAACCCAAAACTAGAAATTATAAATTTAAAAAAGTTAAAAAACCATTAAAAAGCATTTACAAAAGATGTCAACACTAGTGATAAACATTTTCAAAAAAGTGAAACATTGAAACTAACAGTTCCAACGACAAAACAAACTGGTAATTAACGTTTACCAAAATTGTCAAAACTCGAAATTAACATTTTTTAAATGTGAAATAGCTGCTAATAAATATGCGAAAAAAAGTCAAACATAGTACCTAATTAACGTTTTTAAAAGTCAAAAAGCTTTACCAAGCATTTTTAAAAGGTGTCAAAGTAGATATTGCCGTTCTGAATAGGTTAATTCGGGATAAAGCCGCTTAAAATAGATGTGCAGTTTCGATCAGTAATATTCTAGTTATAGCCGAGATAGAACAAAAGAGATTTTTGTTATCTGTGTGTGCCAGACCAGTGCAGTGCCGGTGTAATAGTGCCACGATAAAATCCGTGCCAAATTAAACCAGATCAAATTGAAAATAAACCAGAAAAGCTCGTAGATCATACGTGCTTGTCAAAAAAGGGCTGCTCAATCGTGGTCTTTGTAATGTGTGCAAAACTAGAGAACTTTAGATAAAAAAAAGTAACTTTTTTAATGCATTCTAAAACTTTTTGTTTTTTGTTTGTTTGATTTTTCCAGTATGTAGAATACTACATTGACCGAGGCGTCCTTGGAGTGACGAAGGAAGTGTCCCACACGATCCTCGAGTACCGTGGCGCCCCCGTCAATCCACACACGCGCTCCAAGTGGGACAGTCAACAGACCCTCGTCGTGTCCACCATGCCACCCACGCTCCTCGGCGTCTGTCGCCTCATGCAGATCTACTACCTTCTCAAGGTAAACACTAACATCAGTCTTAAAGGCATTTTTATTTTAACTTTTCGGAACGGACAAACCATGAAATTGTTTAGTGTTTAAACTAGAAATTGTACATTTCCGAAAGAGCCAAGCCTAGAAATCAAGTTTGTAAAAGTCCACAACTACGAATTAATGTTTTCAAAAAATCGTCAAACTAGAAATTGACACTTTCAAAAAGGTCACAACTACAAATTAACTTTTTAAAAAAGGCGTCAAACTAGAAACCAACACTTTATAAAAAGGTCAAAACTAGAAACTGACACTTTAAAAAAGGTCATTCCTAAATTCCTACAAATTAACTTTTTAAAATTGGCGTCAAACTAGAAATTGGAAGTTTCAAAAAGGTCGAAACTACAAATTAACGTTTTTAAAAAGGTGTAAAACTAGAAATCAATACTTTCAAAATGGTCAAAACTAGAAATCAACTTTTTAAAAAAGGCGCCAAACTAGAAACCAACACTTCATAAAAAAGTCAAAACTATAAACTGACACTTTCAAAAAGATCATTCCTACAAATTAACTTTCTAAAACAGGCGTCAAACTAGAAATTGACACTTTCAAAGAGGTCAAATTAAACTACAAATTAACTTTTTAAAAAAGGCATCAATTTAGAAACTAACACTTTCAAAAATTTCAAAACTAGAAATCAACACTTTCAAAAAAGTATATGTTAAACTGCATATTTATATTGCTGTATTGAAAAGGTTAAACAAATGGTGTTACTTATTCGGCTCCCAGCGGGCTCAAAACTTGACTGGGTAATAATTGCTTTCAAAAAATGTCCCTTAAAAATGCAGAAAGGGAAAATTGTAGAGCTATAGAAAAGGCTGGCATCGTGTGAGATTTTTTTTGCGAGAGAGATGAAGATGCGACAGGGATTGTGAGGATCATCTCATATGCTTGTATTTGGGTTGAGATAAAGGGGAATAAATTGATGACGAGGCACACACAGGACGGAGCAGATGGGAGATGGAGAGACACGAGGAGCAGCAGCAGCAGCGCAGTGATAAATTTTAGAAATTTCCGACGCTCTCCCTCCGTCAGCTCACAATCAGTTCGGCTCCATTTGGATTATTTGCTGAGCTGAGATGATGATCGAGCGGTGCCAGTCAGTCAGTGGCGTAGATAGTGACCGGCTTTTTGCGTGTGTAGGTCGCGTCTATTGATCGGCAGATATGCATACAGTAGGTGACAGGATTTCGAAATTTATAAAAATATGAACCACTTTATGTACTTTGTTTCAAGAGCCGACTAAATGAGCATTGTAAAAATGCGTTCAAAATCAAAATCTCAATTTCAATTCCCATCTAATATTCAAGATGCATTTTCTAAAATATCAAACCTAGGAATCAACATTTTTCAAAAGAACAAAACTAGAATTTAACATCGTCAGAAAGGTCAATACTTGTAATTAATGCTTTCAGAAATGTAATTACTATCAACTGTAGAAATCAACATTTTCCGAACCATCAAAATTAGGTATACTAGAATTCAACATTTTCAAAAAGTTTAAAATTACATGATAATCAGCACTTTTAAAAAGGCAAAAACTAGAAATCAATATTTTCAGAATAGTCAAAACTAGAATTAACATTTTCTAAAAGGGCAAAACTAGAAATCACCATTTTCTAAAATATTTGGAACTGGGTTAATAAAAGTGCTTAGCTTTTATTCAGCAAATTAACTTTTTCAAAACTTTCAAAACTAAGGAAAACGGTCTCAACGTTTTCAAAAACACTTAAAACTAGTGAATTAACATTTTCAAAAAGGTCAAAAGTAGAAATTAACATTTTAAAAAAGGTCAAAAGCAAAAACTAACACTTTCAAAAAGGCGTAAAACTACAGATTAACACTTTCAAAAACGTCAAAAACAGAAACTAACGTTTTCAAAAAGGTCAAAAAACAGAAATCGGCATTTTCAAAAATGTTAAAAATAGAAATTACCGTTTTCAAAAAGGTCAAAAACAGAAATTAACACTTTCCAAAACCTATAAAACTGTACATACCTAATAAAACCTATTACCGTTTCGAAAAGGCTAATAAAGAAGCTTGTGAGTTTTTGGTTGGTGGGGTTGTTCACTCGTAGATTTACGGTTCTCCCTGTAAAATCAGAAACAAGTGACATTCCAAGTTCCTTGCAGCCTCCGTCCGTCCAGCATTGGTTTTGGAATTGAAAATTGGCTTGGCAACCGCACTGTCGAAGCAGATTGAATTGGAAGCTAAAAGTTACAAGTTGTTACGTTAGACAAAGTAGACAAAGTTACGATTCAATTTAGAATTCTATGCTATTTGTATATATATATACCCACCTACCTACACTCTACCAAAACCATCTGGACCGCATCATTATGACGATGATGAGGTCCACATTTAGCCCATATTAATTCCCTATCTAATGTAGAAACTCATCTGGATTCCATCTTGTTCTTATCATTATGATGCATTCCATTGCATCAAAATGATGCGATATAACTATTATAAATGGCTTCACTTCTTTCGTGATGCGATTATGAGAACAAGATGGGGTCCAGATGTGTTTCTTCATAAGATAGGGAATTAAATGTGGACCTCATAATAATGCGATTATATGTAACTGTTATAAATGGCTTCACTTTTTTTAAGATGCGATTATGATGTGGTAATTTTGTAGAGTGTAACTTACTACTTTCACAGAATAGACAGTAGACAGAGGCAATTTTGGCGTTGCTTACTGTCCTACTGTCCTGTGCTGTGTGCCCTGTACGGCCGACAAAACTTTGTTGCATTGAGGAAGATTACAGATTTATATATTATTTGGTAAAATGAATTTTACGATTACGATTACGCCGACTCGTCTGGCGTCTGTCTGCTATTACCAGCTTTCCAGATTTTGATCTGATTTGGCAGTGGGACCAAACCAAATATACTACTGTCTACCGTAAGCCTCCTATTCGGTCCCCCATCCATTCAGAACTTCAGATGATGATCGCATTCAATCGTGAAATAAATCTTAAAAATGGCACAAACCTTTTCGAAACGGTAATATATTTAGTTTGAATGTTTCTTTAAATCGTAATTTCTAGTTTAGACCGTTTTGAAAAAGTGTTATTTACTAGTTTTGACCTTTTTGAAAAAGTGTTATTTACTGATTTTGACTGTTTTGAAAAAGTGTTATTTACTAGTTTTGCCCGTTTTAAAAGAGTACATTTACGGAATTAAACTCTTTTGTAAAGCATCTGGTTCCCCTGTTCCGGACAGGTTAATTTCAGTAACTAACCGAGGATGGACGGTATTACTGTAATTGTAATATAAAATTGCGGTCGTATTCGTAGTGGTTCCTTTGCCAGTCGACGTTCACTTTCTAAACGTTCTAAAATGTCAACTAAATTTATCTGCAATTCTTCACACGGACGGGGACTGCTTCGTTCGAGGCTCAAATAATCAAATAGCATCAAAGAGAAAGCGAGCACACGACAGTGGCTTATAGTGAAAGCGACGAAGCAAAATGCGACAAGGGGTTGTCTATAAATAACGTTTGTATTTTATGGGCATTTACTCCCCCCCCCCCTCCTCCCCCAAAAGTTTGCATTTTTTAACATTAGCGTAAATGGATGCTCCAACCAACTACCTACCGTCGTTTTAAACGTAATTTATGGACAACCCCCTAGTGACTGCTTGGTTGTAGAGCATCCAGTTTAGTAAAATTAGTTTAGTAAAAAGGCAAAACTTATTTTGCCTCTTCAGTAATGACAGTGCCAGTACACCAAACACAGAAGGCTCGTATTTCGTATAATTATGCTCTCCTTTGTCTTTGGGCTTCCTTGCCACTGCCACTGACTTTGAAAATGAACCTTTCTACACACACCCATGTAGCACAGTGACAGTGACCATGGCAGAATGACAGTGACAGCAGTGCTAGCGCAACCAGCGCGTAAATACTGACGTAGATCGACGGATAAAAGGTGAAAGTTAATCCGGAGCCCAAGGGAAGAGCAATGGCTGTAACACGGGAAAGTACAAATTGCGGATTATTACAATAAATGAAATCAAAGAAGGGTGAAGGCGAGCTAAAAATAGATTTTGTATGCCAAACATACGCCAGTCAGCCAACCACCTGCCACATTAGTACCGTCAATCTTCGACTATACTGTAGTAATTCTGGCGTTTGCAAAATAACGGCTATGCTTGCTTTTGAAAAAGGGCAAAATATCATATTTAAACTTTTCGAACCAGCAATAGGTCTAGTTTTACATGATTTTGAAATTAGTCATTTTTTTTTACTCTTTTTTAAAATGCGCATTTGTACATGCTGAGCATTGAGAAAGTTCTAACTCCCAGTTTTGACCTTTTTGGAAGTGCTAATTTCTAGTTTTGACCCTTTAAAAGGGATAGTTTCTAGTTTTACAGTTTTGTGAAAGTGTTAAATTCTTGTTTTACACGTTTTGGAAAGTGTTAATTCTTAGCTCTGACCTTTTTGAAAGTGCTAATTTCTAGTTTTGACCCTTTTGAAAGTGCCAGTTTCTAGTTTTACAGTTTTAAGAAAGTGTTAATTTCTAGCTTTACACGTTTTGGAAAGTTTTAGTTCCTAGTTTCGGCCTTTTTGAAAGTGGTAATTTCTAGTTTTGACCGTTTTGAAAGTGATAGTTTTACAGTCTTGTAAGTGTTCATTTCTAGTTTTACGCGGTTTTGAAAGTGTTAGTTCCTAGCTTTGACCTTTTTAAAAGTACTGATTTTTTGTTTTGATGTTTTTGAAAATATGCATTTCTTGTTCTCACCTTTTTGAAAGTCTCAGTTACTACCTTTGAATGTTTCCAAAACTGTTGATTTCTTGGTTTGGTTGTTTTTGATAGCGTTATTTCCTAGTTTATAACGTTTTTCAAAAATTTGTATTTAAGTCCTTTATTAAATCATTCTTTCCTTGGCTTCCCAGTTCCGAATAGCTAAATAATGTAGTTTGTTCAAAAGGTGGAAAAATGTACCTTTTGACAATTATTCGTCCGATGCACTGCGCTGTCATTTAGTTCGAATTCGTCTTTGATTTTGATAGTCCATCCATAAAATTAGATTACAATAATTACATATTTTTCACGAAAACAGCCAAGTTAGATTGGATGACGTAGTAGAACGTCAACTGGAAATGACAGGGAAGAGTAAAGTGAAGTTATGAAGGCTAAAGTGCAGTCGCCATGTATGGCCATGAATTATTTGGGAACTAAAATTGAATTAATGAACCTAGAGGCTCTCTAGTACTCTTTCTCTTTGCTCATTTCCTTCTTTTGGGGGCATCTATAAACTACATATGTTTGTAAGCTCAAAAAGCTGTTCATTTTTTAGCAGTTTTGCTACACCCTCATGGTTCAAGTAGGTAATTTATGGACGAGCCCTTAGTTCACACAATTAGCGGAATGGAGGACCCGTCCCGGTACTATAGACGGGCCGAGAGAAGTGCTCTGTAAATACTTGTATGCTAGTGCCGGGCCACTTTCCCTCGTTGCATAATTAATGTAGATTTTGAGCCGAAATCGGATTTGGATTTTAAATTGTAAGTGTGTAAACAACTGGATGGCTGTCTCGAGCCATCCTAAAAGGTGAGTGTATATTTATAGCTTGAGAGCAGCGCTATGCTGAGGGAAGTGAAAGTAAACATTTGAATCAAAAATTTAGCTGATCTGAGTCCTTTTTCCCACGTGGATTCCCTCAGCTGCCATGACAGTGACACTGCCATTCAATTTACTGCCCCATTTAGTTGTTTAGATGCTCCATGTTTTCCCCATGCATTATTTACGTATTTTGTGTAGAAGCTAAAAGTAAAGTAATTTCGTGGCTGTCATAATCAATTTTGGAGCCCTAAACTATGCTATGTTCACTAATGCCCGAAATCAGGGGAAAGTTTACTAAATTGTAAATTCAATTGAGCTCCACAGAGCAGTGCTATTAAATGCGTACAAAAGAGAAAAAGTGCACATTTCAATTTCGATTCCAATTTATAAAGAAAGAAAATGTCTGCCACAAGGAGAAACTGTAAAAAATACAATAAAATAGAGCCTTCATAGAAAGTAAAAGCAATCCGGAAGAATCGTGCCATTTTATTTGTAAATGAAACCGGGTTTCAAACCACAAAACTGACCGTCTTTATTGTGAATTGTGCGAAATTGTAAGAAAATTCTAGAAAATCGTTACCTCATTATATTTCCCTGTTCTAATTTTCAGTGCACAATTTTGGGTAATTTTCTATAATTTCCTATAATTACTATTTACTAACCTTTTTTCGGTTTTTTCTTTTCTTTTTTATTCTGTAGGTAAACGTTGAGCTTGAAAAGTCGGGAGAGGATCTTCACATGCACTTCCCCATCACGATTGCGACGGTACCTTTCCGAATACCGAATTCACAACAACAGCCCGCCATTCAGTACGGTAAGTGAGAGACTTGATTCGAACAACAACAGAATATAAAATAGGGCCATTATTGCAGGCCTGTCAAATTGGGTAATTTAGTTTGTAGCCATTGAACCCACTACAGTCACTACAGGCATTGAATCATTCGTTTATAACTGCAATCATTCCATGTTCCATAAAGCACAAATTACGGTAAATTATTGTAGTTTCGATTTTCTATTTAGTAATTTAGTACATATTTAGCTAATTTTTTGTTTGCTCGTACTCGTGAGGCAGTTGATTGGAATCATTTTGTTGGGTAATTTATTTATTTAGTTTGTTGGATAGGAAAATTATCTGTAAACTAATCAGTGAGCTGTACTAATAATTCAGTTCAATAAATAATTTCAGGATAGTGTCACAGATATTCTGAGGGAAAAGAGAAAGTAGGTCAACTGGTGATTATTGTACAAGAATTCCTGGCGTTTTGTTCCTTCAATTCTGTTCTCTCTTGTTTTATTGGATTATGTAAATTTGGGCATATATATAAATTCCGTTATATTCTTGTAATTTCTATCGTGGGATAAGCTTCCCTATAACTCATACCGGATATAGGTATAGCCGGACAGTTTCAGTTCTAGAGATCCAGAATCCAGATAGTGTTCAAGTCAGTACAGATTAGTATAGTTTATTTCTCCCATCAGCGGCAGCCTACTAGCCTAAATATATTTGTATGTGTAAACTGTAAACATAAACTGACAACAAACTGCTTGACAGGGAAATGAAATGGAAAACGGAGAAAGAAAGAGAGAGAAAAAAAACTGTATTTCCTTCCCTTCTTCCCTTAGTTGGGTTTTCAAAATAAACTTGGTGTGTTCACGCAATTTTATTTGTGTGTCTGGAAATAAATTCAGTATTCATGGAGAGGAGTGTGTATGGAGTGCGTGTGTAATTTAAGAGTAAGTTAGTGAAAAAGACGGAGGAGTAGAAGAAGAAGAAAAAAAAGGAATTTCAATGTAAAAAGTGAAAGTAAAATTGGAGGGTAGTGTAATGGGAAAAACACATATCTGTATACAAGACATGACAGGACAAGCCAGGCTAAGAAATACCCGTGTCGGGCATTATATTGTCTGTCTCTATAAATTTTTTTCGGGGGCTTAAGATGCTGGGGTCGTCCATATGTTTCGTTTACAAATCTTTTAAATAGATGATCCGCTATGTGTGTTTAATAGTATAATATTTACCTAAGCCTTTCACCGTCTTTTAAAGTCAAAGGTAGATTTTTTAAACACAAATGTTTTAGAATTAGTGCTGCGGACGCATTTTTTAAAACACCGCTGGGCTCTCTACAAAAACGCGTTTGGTAAACATGCGTATTTGTATAAAAGCATCATTTTAAGACGTTGGTTTATCAAAAACACATTTTTGTAGACATTGATTTGTACAGAACCCGTTTTTTACGTTAAAATGTTGCCAGCGATGGCGTTTTTTAAAAAATTCATTTCCTACAATACATAACTTTTTTTAAAATTTACAGTTTCACAAAAACACACATTAGAAAATTTCAGCGCATTTTTATTTTTACAGTCTGTTTTAAAAAAAAACGGTTTTGATTAAAAGCACTTTTTGAAACGTATATTTTAATAGCAAATACCTATTTTATTTTACATTACCACACTGATGAAAATGTTATTTCCTATACAATCCGTTTCAAAAGGTGGGTATTTTATTACAACTGCTTTCTTAAAACGTTGTTTGCTATAAAGCCCGTGTCAAAAAGTAGGACTTTATTAAAACCGCTTTTTTAACATGTTGTTTGCGGTAAAAATCAATCATCCATCAAAACGTGGGTATTTTGTTAAAACTACTTGCTTAAAACGCTGTTTAATATAAAATTCATTGCAAAAAGTAGCTGTTTTATTAAAACCGCTTTTTAAAAATGTTGTTTGCGATAAACATCGGTTTCAAAAAGTGGGCATTTCATTAAAACTGCTTTCTTAAATCGTCATTTGCTGCAAAATCCGTTTCAAAAAGAAGGTATTTTATTAAAACGGTTTTCTTAAAACGCCGTTTGCGATAAAATCCGTTTCAAAAAGTGGTCGTTTCATTAAAACTGATTTCTTAAAACGTCGTTTGCCCCAAAATCCTTTTCAAAGCGTGTGTATTTTGTTCAAACTGCATTTCGAAACCAATTTTTTAAAACTACTATCAAAATTTGTGAATAATAGTAAACTGTCTGGGTGTTTAGTCATTTAATAGCTACTATTAATCAGTGTGGCATACAATAGGTTCATTTCCCCTCCCAGCCGACACTCGGGTCCCGTTGACGTCATTATGGATGGCCCCCTGGCGCCATGCTCATTGACATTGTTGTTGGTGTGAGTGTGTGAGAAAGCGGGGAAAGGGAAAGCGACAGACAGACAAGACAGGGAGATGAAGACACTGGCGACAGACACGAGGGGATGTGCGTGAAAGTATTAAAAGTTTATGTCCTTGTCATTCTCCACCACTCTCCAGTCTCCAACCTTCCACACATTTCCATTTTTCACTCCACTATGGCTGTCATGGAGTGGAGTGGGCGCTGGAGTGTCACACAAATCGTCGGTTAAGAGGCAAAATGAATTACACCGAAGGAAATATGCACTTTCACTGCCAGCGTTTGTGTTGGGTCGATGTGCGGCACTTTGCATTTAATTTAATTTGGTTTGTAAAATGGTTTGTAACCCACTTTGCCTCTCAACCGACGACTTGTTCGTATCAAGAGACTAGGCACGCATCTATAGGCATATCTTTATAGTGTACAGCCGTTATCCATCTCACTCACACTCACAATAAACAATGTGCACTCTAACTCAAGCCAGGCACTCTTACGTCAGTTATTTTACTTTGTCGTCAGTAGTGAGCGTCAGTCGGTTGTTATACGTGTACAAAAAGTTCCATATCGCTACCGTAACTGCAAAGTGGTCCAAGTCCATTTATATTGCATTGTAGAGCCAGCACAATTTGGATGGACTACGGCCACTTTGCATTTCAGTTATGTATGTAAGCACTGGACTTCTAAAGTGGCCTAAAGAACACTGCAGTTACGATAGCGATATGAATGTAAGTATAAACTAGAAAGGGCACTTGTACTTAATCTTATAGCAATTTGGCTTATGAAGGAAAAAGGCGAATATATTCCCACAAACCAACAAGCAGACTGACAAATGGGCCAATTTATTATTAAAAATGAAAGTGATATTCCCTACGGTCTTTTAAATTGGGCTAGAATGCGCTAATTAAGCGTCGTGTTTTTGAAAAGAGGCATTTCCTATTTCCATGTTTTTGAAAAGGTGCAAAATGTCCTTTTTACACGTTTTTGAAAAGATGCAAATTGTCCTATTTCCATGTTTTTGAAAAGTTGCAAAATGTCCTTTTTACACGTTTTTGAAAAGATGCAAATTGTTCTATTTACACGTTTTTGAAAAGGTGCAAAATGTCCTTTTTACACGTTTTTGAAAAGGTGCAAAATGTCCTTTTTATACGTTTTTGAAAAGATGCAAATTGTTTTATTTACACGTTTTTGAAAAGATGCAAAATGCCCTACTTACATATTTTTGAAAAGGTGCAAAATGTCCTTTTTCCATGTTTTCGAAAAGGTGCAAAATGTGCTACGTACCTTCTTTTGAAACGGTCCAAAGTAATTTATTTACCTACTACTTTTGACGAGGTTCAAATTACGTGTGTTCATTGAATTGAGTTGTAACAAAATATTTATGTTTGGTTTAAATTACTGTCAATTTACAGAAGTAGCATCCGACCACGCCGAGGGTGGCCTTTACATCGGTCCAGAATTCCAACTCGGCCAAGTCTACGATGGTGAAACGGACACGGGTGACATCGTCCTCTATCGACCCGTCTACTTGGCCATTAAGCCCTTGGTCACCTCCAGCAATAATACGGGGGCGGGCAGTAGTGGCAGCGGGGGCGGTGGTGTCAGTGGCAGCGGAAGTGGTAGCGGTGGCCAAGGTGGTGGTCACCTGGACAGTGATAATAAAGACAGTAAAGATAAACTTAAAACTGGGTCAAATTCAAATTCAAATGCCATCAACAATAATACAACAACGACAAGTTTAACGATCATCACGAGTGGAACTTCCATTACCTGCGGGGGGAGGCCTGCCATCACAACCATGGCCAACTCTGCAATTAAAAATTTAAAAATGTCAGCTGGGACAGTTGACACTAGTGCCAGTGCCAGTACCAGTGTCACCAAACCGGTCACGATTTCCTCAACGGTGGCAGCCACCGCAGCCGCATCGGTTATCGCATCGGACAAGGAAACGAAATCCCTACACAAAATGAATAGTGGTTCAAATAAAAGTAATAATAGCAGTTTTGATAATCCAAGTCAGTCATCATCATCAGCGGATAAAACTAACAATAAGGAAGCAACCAACATTTCTAAATTAAATATTTCCCTTCAAAATCAAAATCAAATTCAGTCCGAAATTAAAAGTGTTGACAAGGAAAAGAAAAGTTTAATTATTCCTGGCAAACCTGTGAAAGTTAATAGTACTAGTTCTAGTTCTGTGGTGGCAAGTTCATCGAAAACAATTATTGAACCGATTGCTAGTACGAGTGCGAGTGCCACTGCTAGTAGTAATGTGAGTTAATTAACTTAACTATGAACTAGTGATTTAACTTTAATTAAAAATCATTAAATCTTGACTATTAGAGTGTCGAAGAGCCAGTGAGAAGTTTTGGTTGATTTTTAGATCAAGAAAGTACCGTTAACGCTGACAGTTGTCAGTCACAAAGTGTTCGGTTTTTATAGTTGACAGTTGTTAGTCAACATTCAACATAATTAACGCATAATTTGTTTAGTGTTAATGTGTTTCACTTTTCTACGATTTTATTTTCGAAGATTCGATTCGATCTACAATCTGCTGGTTGCTGTTTTTACTGTCGTTTCGTTAGTTGTTAGTCATTACGTGTGTTGTGTGTACCGTCAACGGTTGACCGTGACCGTGACCGTAACCGCTATAATGGCTATAATTGTGTTAGTGTCTACTGTCTAACTAATTAAATCGTGAATATTAATTACGAATAATTAACCGTCTGTGTTTTTTAAATAATTTGAACTGACAACTATTACTATCACCTACAACCAAGAACAGCCAACAGCTATTTTTGATCGATACTGGTACTGGTAACAATAATGCTGTTATGAGTGCAATTTTAATTTATAAAACATAATTAATCTTAATTATTGTTAATAACTGAGGCATTAGTTAGTGTTTAATAGTTATCAGTTATTAATTAGTCAGCTAACTTCAAAAGTTGAGTCAAAAGTTGAACGTTGAAGGTTCTAATCGTTACTGCGTTACTGGTATTGAGTGTTCGTTGAAAGAAAAATTGGTTGAAATCATCTTAATTTTAATTTAGACGTTAATACAGTTAACAGTCATCGATAAAGTGACAAAAAAAACTAATTAGAATGATTCGAAAGGTAAAAAGTGAATATTTCTATACAGTTGAAAGCAAGGTTGACAGTAATTAGCGAATAATTACCTACTAATTGTGAATTAGAGAATTTAAACGAAATGGACACGCGAGCTTAATTTGCTTAGAAAGTACAGAACTTAGATACGTAAATCAATAGTTGATAGAGTATAAAAACAAATGACAAACACTACATTGTTAAATCACTACTACTAACTAAATACATTTAATTACATAAATATTCTATAATTATTTAATTACCTTACTAACCACAGCCCCACTAGGTACTGCCCTAGGTACCCGTATAAAGTGTATAAAGTTAAATAAAAAATGTGTCTGTCAACTTTAGTGTGCAGTATGTAAATAGTAAATTATACAAATTCTAGAGTTAGCGTAGATAATTAAAAGTAAATTATAAATATTTAAAAGTAAAAAGTTTAAAAATTCTAACAGTAATGAGAAAGATTTACAATTTTACAAAAGTCGTTTGGCTATAAAATATAATATTATGTAACGTAAGAAGTGTTAACAAAGTGCAGAATAAGAAAAATAGATTTAGCTTATTGTTAGTTACAGAACAGATGATACAAAATAATTATTTGATGTGTTACCAGACTTTAAAGATTAAGAAATAAAAGAACAGAGCTTTGTCTATTTACAAAAATATTGTGTTGGTGTTCGAAAGGTCTGTACTGTGATTGATTATTTTATCTTTTAAATTGTTGTTGTAATCTTTAACTCGCATCGTCGATTCAGAGTGTTAGATAGTCATTGCTGTACTGGAGGAAGTAGGTCCATTTAAAACTTGATTTTAATTTCCAGACGAATTAAGGGAGCATTTGTCAACTACTGGATCATTTAAAAGCCGACCGACTGGAATTGAAAAATTGACTGGAATAGAAATGGCAGGATGAACTGGAAGGAAATTGTAGCTGACAGTAGATTGAGAGCTCTGATGAATAATTTCCGGCTTGGGGGGAGATTTTCATTAACTTTTCGCTGGGTCTGCGATCTGTTCCTTCAGGAAGTTCAGTGTGTTCAGCGCCGTGTTTTTTAGTACAGTCAGCCACTATGTAGTTGTAAATCTACTAGCAACTGGGAAACCATGGAAAGAATGCTTTACAAAAGTGCTTTTTCTAGACATTTTATCATTTTAAAAAAGGTCAAACTTAGAAACTAAAACCTTCAAATAGGTCAAAATTATAAATAAACATTTTCAAAAAGGGGTAAAACTACAAATAAACACTTTCAAAGAGACGTAAAACAGATATACTACCGTTTACCTTTTATAGAGACAAACTTTATTAACAAAACAAAGCCATCACTGTCCTCCATCGAGGATAGCCCAACGGACTCAGTATACG
>JAQFZC010002080.1:0-25052 GCA_034695205.1 Dicyrtoma fusca | reverse complement strand
TGGCATATACAGGCGGTTATTGTAAATCGTGAAGCAAACGCAAGTTTGAGATCTTTTCTGAGTTTCTACCACCTAGTACCTACAGCAGAATCTACAACGCTCGCTCAAAAACACACGGACACAGACACACACACACACTGCACTTTGCACCACCCTTTACGAGCCCGCAGCACAGCAGCAATAGCAACCCAGCCAGAGAGAGAGAGAGGCTCCGAGCACCACAGTAGACGATGGTAGACGAGACGAGACGAAATCGAGGAAAGGAAGGCTGGATTTTGAATGGCCAGGGCAGGGAAGTGGCTCGTCCTCAGTTCAGAGCCACAGCACAGCAGCAGTCGTGGAAATCTCGAGGAAAGGAAGGAAGGCAAAGGCAGCAGGCAGGGGAAATGATTCACCTTCTGATGAAATAAAATCCACGAGAGTGAGAGAGACAAGCTGCGGAAAGGAAGCAAGTATACGCTTATTTCTCGAGCTGTCCGCGTCGACTACGAGCGAGTGGAAAGAGCGGACGAGAGTTTAAAGTCGAACCAAAAGAGACGGAACGAGAGCCTTCCCTCCATCCGCCGAGCCGAGAGCCACCACCACCACAAAAAAAAACCAAGAAAAAACAATGAGGCGTCCTTCCCTCTCGCCCGCGACCGCCCAGCCCACCTTCCCCGCCCACCGCCCATTAACAACCCTTGCCGCCAACTTTCAAACTCACCCGAAGCATGGTCTTCCCTCCATTTTTCAAAGTCACACACGCTCACAGACTAGACTAGTGACACCGCCGTCCATTTCCTCCCTCCGAAATTACGGACAGGCAAAACTGCCGGCCCTTGATAGATTATTTATTTCCTAGTTATTCTTCAACAAAATCAAACTATTACCTGGATGTCAATCCTGAGGAGCTTCCAGGATCTTCTGTGTCCGGTGTAGTTTTTAGTACGTTTTTAACGTTTTTGATCAGTAGCGTAGTAGTAGTAGTAGTAGTAGTAGGTCTGTCTACTGCCTATGCACTTGGCTGCGTAGAACTTTTCGTGTGTGGAATGTACTTGATGGTAGGTACATACTAATATATACACAGTGCCTGTGAAGTAATGGTTGGTTTGGTATTACCTATGTTATGTGTACGGTTTGTTGATTATTCCACTCCACACGCCACTATTTTAATACGACTGGCACTGGCTCTCTGACTCTGACTCTGGCACTCTTTTGACTGTGGAGATTATATACTTTTTAGACGTACTGGGCAAGGGGGAACAAACTATATAATTCTTCCAAAAGTGAAGCCAAACGTGCCACAGGACGAACTGAAAGGCACGACCTCATCGAACCAACTCCATAAAATGAGTGACGAGACGGGGCTTCCTTTGAAAATTCCATTCAACATTACATGGAAAATATATATTATGGTGGTTGGAGTTTTGGAGTCAGAGAGAATATTATATAGTCACAGTCAGTCACTCAGTCAGTCAGACAGACAGACAGAGAGAGAGAGAGAGAGACGGAGAGAGAAAGAATACACAGTCAGACATAAAATGTGGACATAGACTCGTGTGTACTTCAAAAGTACTTTCAAGAACAACAACGGCAAGGAGTATAATATGCAAAATACCAAATGCTTGTTGCAAGTAAAAATACTTAAAGGTCGTAGATAATAGTCAGTCAGTGAAGCTCCTTTTGTCTCGTCGTTCTAATCGACGTGGAGTCAAACCCCGTCAAGTTGTTCATAATTATCGCCTACTTAATTATTTTCCTCGGTTTTGGTCTTTGCTCTTATTGCGGTGAAGGGACAAGATTTTATTTTCTAGATTGCATTTTGCATTGTCAAGTAGTTTTTAGGAGAGAATAACATAACATTATTGAATGTTTCGTGATTTGTTGTTTTTTTTGTGGTGCAGTGCAATACTATTTTTTTTAGCACTTAAGTTGAAGTTGAAGGTGGAGTTACTACTACTGCAGTAGTTGTGAGGGAATGAAAGGGTATCATAATTTTATTTTGTGAGTCGTTATGTCTGTTTTTTCCCCATTTTGCTAACCACTTATTTATCATTTACTGTAATTTTGTGTAATTATGTAGGATTTTACCTTTTCCTGTTTTGATGATGTTTGTTATTTAGAGTTTTGAGCCGTCATTTCAATTTGGCTGAGTGTCCGCAAAGCAGTTACTTATACAGTTGTGTTGTTGTAGCAGCACTGTTATTTACTACTATGATTTCCCCCATTGTTTTCGCTTGACTGTGTTGTGTTGTGTGCACACACGCTACGCCTGGCCTGACCGGGAGTGCAAATTTCAATGGGTACGTAGATATTAGCACTAGTAGTAGGTGGTAGTTAGTCAGTCTTGTTATACTTACCTTAAATATTTAAATAGGCATTTGTCCTTCCTTGAGTTTAAACTATCCCGAAATGCAATTCCAAATTCCGTAAATATGATTCAGGTCGACGATTTGATTATCGTCTAGTTCGTACGTAATAGTTGTCAGTCGTAATCTTGTAATAATTTATTGCTTCCCGTGGAATGCTTTGTTGTTGTCTCACTTTGCCTTTGTTGTTTAGGCTTTGTTAAGTTGCTGCCTTGTACGTTTTGCCGTGCGTGGTAGTAGGGGTTGTTAGTCGTGTTAGTTTTAAAATTCAGGAGTTACTAGTTTAATTTCTATATACATTTGTGTATTTCTTATTAATGGCATTCAGTTCCCTTTGCGGTGTTACTGTAGGTTAGACCAGACGTAAGAATTGCGTTATTTTACAGTTGCAAATTGGCAGTAATTGAAAAAAAGATGTACCCATGTGTAAAGGAAGTGCAAAACTTTTAAATGTTTAGAATTTACACTTTTCGTCTAGGTTACGTCGTTATAATGACGGGACACTTAGCCGACACAGATACAACAAAAGCTGCGGGATTTCTCCAGCTCATCGCTTTTACTATTCAAGATATTCAAGAATAATGCTTCAAAATATGAGATTTTTTAGAATACCTACTGTTCAGATTGGTGCCTAGAGTATGACTTGTATTAAATTGTTTGCTCCAGTAATTGTAAGGACTTTTGTTAAAAGCTATTGACAAAATCATTGGGCTTTGATGAATTACTACTACATAAGACGTTGGGATACACGTCACATTCCAACTACGAAGGCATTCGTTTCCGATAGTGTGTCTAGAATGTTGATTTCCCGTAATTTTGAAATTACTGACAGATCTTGACGAATAAAGCTGTTACGCTTAATGCATTCCTTAGTGGCTAATATGTAGAACAATTCGTGTCTATAGTATTAATTAACATAGCAGGAACGTACAGTTCGTTGATTCCAAGAATCGTGTCACATGTAGTTGAATCGCACGTGTAGTGGTTGCTACTCTGCGAAACGAACCTTTAAGGAAAACCATCCTCAGGAAATGAACCTTAGTCGGGATCATTATTTGGGACGCCGATGTAATGATGGAGGGCACATCTTGATGATTGACAGGATTTCTCTGTGGATTTTATTGAAAATGAATGATGATGATATTTGCGTAGGCTAGTATGTTTCATGTTTGTAGACCGTGCGTTCCGGGATTGGGGCTTCAATTTTGTCTGTAGGTGCTGATTTTCGGTGTGATCTCTGTTGGTAATAAACAAGCGGGAGGAAATTCATTTTTTGTGTAATGGGCCCCGGCTTGAAGTATATTTGTAAAGCTGTACTTAAGTAACGGATTATATAAATTCAGATTAATGTACAAAGAAGACGGAAAGATCCTTTTCAGAAAATCATCCACGCGACCATGTCATCGTCATCTTTTGTTTTTATTTTTTCATTTCTTTCTTTCACATCATATTTCTTCAATATTATTTGCTTAGTTTTTTTTTATTACACTATTCATTTTGGACACGGAATCATCTGCTTATTGTTAGTACTAGCGTCTGAGCATGTTGCTGGGTTGGTTTTGGTATTTTTCAAAAAGATGAATGACGTCATAGTAGCAAGTCACTAACTTCCGTCAAGAATTATCACGACCATATTAATAACTTTAAGATTATTCTAAATAAAAATATACTAATGCATTAATCCACTGATCGTCAAATTAATTCAATAATCAAAAGTCACAAACATACGCCATCATGATCATAATGTATGTGTTACATCAAGTTACATGTGAATAGTAAGGGCGTCCATAAATGGCATTACGCATAATATGATCTCAATGGAATTAGTGGTCATAATGCTAAAAAATAGCCATTCACGCAATGGTTAAGAGCATGGCCAGGGGGTGGGGGAAAAGAGAATTATTTGCATGGCGCCATTTATGGACGGCCCCAAAACGACCTTGATTTCACTGGGGACTTTAATCATTGTTAGTTGGTTAGTACGGATTTTGCACACTAATCATGATAAACTAACAATGATGTAAGTCACAAGTGAAATCAACATTTAAGAGATAGAATTAGAGATTGTACGAAATAGCAATAGATTGAAACAAACAGACTCCAAACCAGAATTAAGTATACACTTGAAAATCATTATTATCATAATAAAAACAAAAACAGCAGAGATCAAGAACAATAGAACATTACTTCTATTATACTGTTTTGACTGTCGAAAACTTGCACTCCACACGTTTACACGAGTTCCAGTTTAAGGAAGCTATTTTGATGTACTCACGCATATTCATACTTTGGTAAGTATTTTAACAAACAGCAAAATCAAAAGTATAAAATTCAACGGTATTCTTTTTTTCGCCACACGTTCGTACATTTGTAACAGTAAAACAGTCACTCGAATTTCAAAATCTTCCAAATCTTGATAAAATTGAAATTGAAGCGTGATTCTGTTCTTGTATTCTAATAGTAAATATCTCCACCTCCATCATTGTCGTCGTCATTCGTACAAAAAGTTTCTCAATCTTGGTAATAAATTAATGAATATTTAAAATGTAGCCTTAATTTTGTAATAATTAATTATTATATAAATATTAGAATCAGTACACTGGCCTGGGATTCTTAGTTATTGATTATTCTTACAACTAAATTAATCATATGTTGATTTTATACCTTTTTTTTTTAAATTCGTCATCCATTTTGTCTTTGATAGACGTTTCTCTCTTTTTTTTTTACACAATATAATAATACAGATACTTAGAGAGAGATACGACTTAAATGAGAATTCACAATTTGTTTTTGTTAAGTCGAATCGCAACATCTATGTAGTACACAAATTATATCATCATCATCCTCATACACTATATTATTATTGTATTGTATATGTGACTGCTACATTTTATCAAGATAAATAATTATAATTGTCCAGAATTTCAGTATTTTAATTAATTACATTGTAAAGTCTCATGAACATCTTTATAATATAACATTATTTATACTTATAATACATCTGTTATTAATTTAAACACGTTGGCATTATAGAAGAGTATGTAGTAATTCCCTTATATTACATATTACAAATGGACTGGGCACAGTTCCGGCGGAGAAGGAACAAACATAGCTTTTGTAAATTGTAGACATAACAGAGGAATATTAAAATTTAGTGCATAAAGATAACATGGCTACTGAACAAAAAAATATATTATTATATTTACGGCATTCGGAAACGGAGGGCCATAACATTATGATTATGAAATAAAGAAATATTCTAGGAATAGCAGTAACGCCTTTGTACATAAATGTATCAAACTATTCAACTCACAGAGTAGAGATAAAGATGTCCACGGAGATGTCCTTACTTCTTTGAAATTAACATAAAAGACGATGGGCACTGAACTGATAAGAGAAACTGAACCCAGTACAAAGGAAAAGTATATAAATCTAAACTGTTACACATTGACGTACATAAAATTGAACAAAATTATTCCAATTTAGATCTTTTAGCGGCTAATGAAGATGCTTCACCACTTTGTGAATCCTCGCTTGCGAACGGACCCACATAATCCAGCGTACCCTGCGAATCACTTGTAACTGAAAAACCTGCAATTAAAATGTACCAGCCATCATGAAATTGCAGTGCTTAATGAAAAACTTTAAACCATCAGCCAATAAATTAATTTGAATGTTTGAGATTTTGGCCCGGTTTTTCACACCACTTTAAGGAGAGAACCAACACACCTGTGTTAGTTCTCTCCAACAGTGTTGGAGCAAGGTCTCTTGCTCTGCAATCTCTGCATTGCATTGCGAATTTCCGTAGTGCAGACAGTGCAGTGCAGAGTGTAGCAGATCTTATACGAACAATAGGAATAATAGAATCAACGAAATCAAGTTTGAAAGTTACTTGAACTTACTAGTGTTAGAATCTTCATTGAGTACAAGGCTTGTGGGAGGATTTTCGGAAGTTAGTGCTCTCTTGTTGCCCAAGCCATCCTTCTTTTTCATCTATAAGCAAACAATAGAAAATAATAAAATTCAGTCATAAATCATTTCTAGGAATAACAATACCGTTCCATTTCCTAAGAACCCAAGGCCAAAACATCTTTTTAAAAAGTTAACTAAGGAAAGGAGGGCTAAATATATAATTTGTACTTGGTACTGAAAATACATCATCATGAATGTAATTATTTTCGGCATGTTAGAGTTAGAATATTATTTTCTTCCAACGGTGCTAGATCTATCTTCTATCCTTCGATATCTAGTCCGTTCTTTTCAATAAGTTCAACTCAACTGCTAATTAACCAACCGACCTCATTCGCATTTATTCAAAAACACTATGAAAATTCGAAATTCGAAGCAAAGAACAATATTATATTGTGTATTGTGTAGTAATAATATGACAATCAAAACCACAAAATATATGACCAACTGAATGGCTAAAGCCTATCTATGACTACAGATGACAATTTAAAATATTCTGAAATTGTGAAATAAGTACATACGTGATTTTTAATTGAGTTAAAATGTTAGCTGCACTGGACTTTAATGGAACTTTACATAATTATTATAGAAAACGAAGTGTTAGCAGCAGTATAAACAATAAAAGGATAAAGTTTATCCTATTTATTTATATTTAATAAATATGATGGTTATGCATGCCCCAGTAACAATAACAATAATAACAGAAAACAGACTGGAAGAAGAAAAAAAGCGTTTCAAAACTTAAGAAATAAACCCGCCGCGTCAGTAGGAAAAATCAACGTTCCGGTGGCCTGGCTTTAAATACTGAAAGACTGAAAGTTATATCCAGACTCTGGCATACTATACACAGTACAGAGTACATATTTGAGATTGATAAGGTTGAAGTTAAAGGTCACCCACAAAAGAACCTGCCTACATATACTTAAGTATGGTGAAATCTGAAACGACATGAGTCGTTCAGAGTTTTTCGAAAAGACTAAATCGAAAAACCCAGGTTCATATCAAAGCTTGATGCCAATTGTCATCTGTACTCGACCTAGGTCAAACCCTATATTGTGTAAAAATTTGGTCTACTTTACAAATTCATTTTGGACTGACCCAACAGTGAAATTTTAGGCAAAGGTAAAAGTATAACCAAACATTGGCATTCTTTAAAAAAAAGTTGAAGTCATTTTCCTGCAGAGGTTAGCTGGAGAACCTCTGCTGAGCTTGCTTAAGCTTGAATTGCTGTAAGTTAATTAAGTGCCAAGTAAGACACATACCTATGCACACTAATTATTAAGTTAAATATAAACATATGTATAAAAAGTACCTGTATACAAACTTTGTTCACTTTTACTATCTCATCCATCGTTCCCTTCCATTGATATTAAAAAATATATGGAATCGATTCAAAATTACAATAATTTCTGAACTGGAAACAAAATAGCAATGAACTGTGTAATGCAGTTAGCATTTTAGCATTAATTCGCAGGTTATACATACCTACTATACTATGCTGAATTAGGCAACCCATATTCGTGCCACGGTTAAGCATATATTTAATCATACGATAAGAACCCAGTAATCCAGTCAGACTGATCGCGAGCATAAAAATGACAGTTTGTAAGTATGTACATAAGTATAGTGTGCTACTGACTTGTAAATGTATTGCTAATAATCTTATCGTCACGTTTAAGAAGCGAAATTATGCAATGCCAACTTTGACTAAAAGCAAAGTGATGCATATTCGGAAACCCTTAAAAGCAAAATTATGCACATCAAAAGTGGACGCATGGATATACATCATTTTGCTTCTAAGAGTTTCAGAATATGCATCACTTTGCTATTAGAATCAAGTATAGGGAAAGAACTCAACAATTTAGAATACCAATGGTATTATAAAGTGTTGAGTACTTTCCCTGAACTTGATTCTAATAATTAGAATCAATTATTTTTACATACTCAACAAGCGCCTCTTGTTCTTATCTTCACTTTGCTATTCGCCAAAGTTGAATGTGCATCATTATCCTTCTTAATTAAACGACGTTATCTAGATTCAAACAACTGATGCATATTTTTCAAATTGCGTTTCTACTTTCCAAGTTTAAAACCAATTTGGGGGTTCCTTACGCATTTAGAGACTTAGTAACAAGTAATGTAGAAATATTTTCATTGCTCGACAGTAAATATAGTATACAAATCTAATAGACGTAATATATAGACTATAATTAATAAAAACTTACGTCCACAGTTACAACCGGAACCCATTTATAAATTCTCATTGTAGTGTCCCCTAAGGTTACCCATTTCTTTTCCCTGTAAAAACATAATACAGAGTGTTTAGCATTAATAATAGTTTTTTTTGCTCAGCATTACAAAAACTATGCCGTACAAAAACGACCTTTTCCGGATTCCCGGTCTTGCGAATATAAATACCATATAAATAACAAAATTAATGACAAATTGATAAAAGACGAATTTAAAAGTGTGCGAAAACCAAATTATGTAGGAGATATTTATAATAAAATTACAAATAAATATTTTAATACATGAATTCATTTTGTTTCTCGATGTATTTACATTTTGTTTGTCAAGTACTTACCAATGACGAACTTTGTCGACTACTTGCATGACTCTTTTGATGTCATCTTTCGCCCGACTCCTTGTTTCTGCTCGCACTGACCTCGACATGACTTCTTTAAAATTTGGAGGAAGGGACTAGGAAGGTGAAGGGATTTACTTGCCTTGCTCACAAGACTCGTTAGGACCTTGACTGGGGAAGAAGGGCGGCAGAAGAGTAATTAACCTTACTCTTGCATCAAATTAGTATACAGTATATATCCTCGTCAGTAAAATCTGCAATTAAATTAAAATCCAAAAATTAGCACAATACACGTTTTAAGTTTATAATGGCTAGTAATTTTTGAACTGTCCACTAGTCAATCAATTTATTTTTGTTTAAAATACTTATGTGATGTGCTTACAATTACAATACAAATACAAAATACATAATAGTTTCTAAATTTCTAACAACTCTTAATTTATACAATAATGCAATTGACCACTTACATGTACAAAAAATTATACTAAATAACCCAAGTATTTCATTTTAAAACTTAAAAAGTCCGACATGACATCTCATTCACAGACACTTCCACTATCCACACACATTCCATGCCCATGTACAACTACAAATGTAGGTACAATGTAAACATGGAAGGATCTCCTCAATCTCTCCAACTTGAACTATATTTCCCTTTTATTTCGATGCAGTCAGATCACTTCCACAATATAAATTAAATTCAGTAAATATCTATTTCTCCAGTGAGTCACACATGACACGGGTCAGAAGTCAGAAGAAGAGGATTTTTAAATACCTTGCAAAGCTTCGTCGCTCTGGCACACACAAAATATTTATTCCATCAAAAACTTGTTCTTTTAAATAATTATTACAATATGAAGTAAGCGCGCCTCCATTCCCACTATAAGTAGCTTAAATAAGAATATTTGTAATATTTCTCTGTAAATTCAAATAATGACAAAGGAAGTTCACAATTTTTTTTTTAAATTCACTTTATTCCACCCCGTTAATTTCCAAGGGAGTTGACACTCCAGGGAGAGGGATGGAGACGGGATTGACTTGGAATAATTGTTGAATTCTCAAAATAATAAAAGTCTGCTAGAATTTGTGTTCGAGGCTGGAATGGCTGAACGAGACCCGCTGAAAAATTCAGTTGAGTCTCAGAGACGAGAGGAAATAAATGCAAAGGAAAAAGATTGAGCTTTGGAGCTGAAAGGAAGAGTTTTTAGTTGGAGGACCCTCAGCACAACACGTCCTGACATCTCTGTCCCGGCCATCGGCCCAGCCTCAAGTGGCCAATGGCAGCCACCAACTCAAAGACCACCACTCCCGCCAACTCCCCGCTGTCATCATTGACATTTCATGTCACTCTCTCGCACTCAGATTTAGAATTCATATTAGAATTAGAATTAGAATATTTAGAATCATAATTACTAGAAACTGAAATAATTCCTTCAAAGTATTTTTACAAATATTCCGGATTCGATCATTTGAATGCGGTTCATTTTATGTATTTTTAATTAAAAATAATGATCTGTCCATTAATCCTACCTCAATTCCACATATAGTCTGTAGTCTGTAGCATAACCCCAAACTCCAATCCTGTAGTTGTATTGTGTTAATTTTCAATGAGCTCGTTAAGCAATGTACATTATTGTACATATTTTTTTAAATACCTACTCACTCAAGTGTTTTAACTGTTTTAAGTACAAAGAAAAGATTTGATAACGATAATGATGTTTACAAAAGTGCGTCGGTACTTTATTTTTATTAAGTAAGTACATACCTTATTGAAATGCTAAATAATGAGAACTTATAGTAATTAGTAAAGAAGAAAAAGTTGACAGCGCAATTTTCTTTAAAACTTAGTTTTAGAATAAGTGTGTTACACACGTAAGTACTTAGGTAATTATAGACTTTAGAAAATCTCATATTTGCAATTTGCATGTTTTTGAAAAGTTGCAAAATTTAGTATTTGCATGTTTTGAAAAGTAGAAAAATTAAGAATTTGCATTTTTTTGAAAAGTTGCAAAATCTCATATTCGCATGTTTTCGCAAATTTGCAAAATCTCATATTTGCATGTTTTTAAAAGTTGCAAAATATTATATTTGCATGTTTTTAAAAGTTGCAAAATATCATATTTGCATGTTTTTTAAAAGTTTCAAAATCTCATATTTGCATGTTTTTAAAAGTTGCAAAATCTCATATTTGCATGTTTTTCAAATTAGAAAAATCTCCTATTTGCATGTTTTTAAAAGTTGCAAAATCTCATATTTGCATGTTTTTTAAAGGATGCACAATATCAACACTGCATGATCCTGAAATGGTGCAAATTCTCATTTGCTTAGTTTTGGGAAGGTGCAAAATCTCAATTTTAAGCTTGTGTACAAGATACATAAAGCACTTAAAAACAAGTTAATTACTTGGACCTGAAAAATTCATACTTAAAAACCATTACGTTTGCTCCCGCAGACCGATTAAATCCTTTTCCTACAATATAAGAACAGAATGTTACCTATTTTTAAAATGTAAAAAAATCGTACTTTTTGCCACTACCTACTCAAATGATCAAAATTGTAATGTAGGTATTTCTTGATGACAGTAAAGAATATGTATTTGATGAAAATAGCATAATTTTGCAACAACACACTCGATTCATCATCTCTGTAATAAAGAATATAAAGTTGTCAACTTTATTCTGAAACTGATAATATATAATTCCACTGTGTTAGAACTTAAAAAAAAGTTTGGCTTGAGGGAAAGAGGCTAAAAGTGACGACGAGGGGGAGGGGGGGGGCAGAGGGATTATTTGGGAAATGGGAAAAGTATAATCACTGGATTTGGTTATGCACTATGTACTTTTGCATATTTACTGATGTAACGTTATTACAATAATTACAGTTCCTTCAACTTCCATTATATTTGTGTCTATCTTAAGTTCTTAAGTTAGGTAAGTAAGTAGCAGGTATTTTATTTCGTCGCTGCGTATCATATTTTTAGCATCCGTTAAATCCGTTTTTTGTTTATGTAGATCAATAATTTACAAAGTTCTGTGGTTCAAGGTTCAAGTTGCTTCAGATTAGTACTAGTCGTTTTTTTCTTTTAAAAAATTACTAAAAATCGGTATAGAATTTTGTAAATCGGAATAAGGATGCCGTCGTAAGTACTGATTTTGCTTTAGCTGTTTTTTTTTTACCTTTTATACATTTAGCAAGCTGTAAAAAATTGAATTCTATCATTATAGGTAATAAATTACGGAATAATAGTAATAATACTTTATAAATAATAGTGTTTAATATTAGCTATAGCGCCAACAGATCAAGTCCAACAAGTCAACATTATTAGGTGTATCATTATTTTACGAAATTTAATAATTCATTTAAAATTCCAGCTCACAAAATGAGATGACAGTCCATTGACAATAATAATAATATTTTACAATAATTACTTAAATACATACCATGTGTAAGAGTACGAATGACGAACAGTAGTAGTACGAGAGTAACATAAAAACAATCTGTATAGCCGCTTCAACGATCATTTTTTTTTAGTTGACAATAAATTATTACTAAATTATTGCAATATTAGTAATGCAGTTCCAGTCCTTGAAATATGACAAAGAAAATTACTACTAATTATTAAAAATAATAATATATGTAACTTGATGACGAATGGCGCTATTCGAAATACTTTTTGAGGAATATTAAACAGCTCTTTACTATTTTCACAAAAATTTCTCAACTCGAGCTAATGTCAATAATGAGAGGGTTAGGTAAGCTTGAACACGGTTCAGTGTTTAAGATTTAATTCTTTTAAAGCATCAAAAACGTTCTACACATAATACAAAGGATTACTGGGTAAACTAGTGCAGGCCAATTCTAATCAACGATTGTATAAAACTGAAAAGTAAAAACTGTGATTCAAATGTTTTCATGCATGCATTTTAATTCTTCTTTTAGATCAAAATCAAAGTTTATTCTGTAAGCGGTGTCTTAAGAACAAAAATCGTTCACAATAATTCTCCTGCACTAGTTTTTGTTTTCTTCTTCTTTTTCAAATACAAAATATATATAAGTATTAGTCAAAGTGATCCATTTCACATAGTACTTTAGTTTGGTTTTGTTCCACGGGCCAAAATCTAAATAAAAATGCTGACAAGGACAACAACGATAACGAATTATATAGAAAATAATTTTAGCGAATTTTCACTTTTTTTTAACTTTTTCACTGGTACAAACACTGCACTGCTGACTGCTGCTAAACTGCTTAAGATTAACCAACCAACAATTATAATTATCCATACAACTAATTATTTTAAATTACCTAGTCATTGTTTACTTACAGAAATGCACTATTACTTCCTTCTCATTTCAATTCATTACATAAATTCATAATAAATTATTAAGCATACGAATATAAGCCATCGTTTCCAGCTTGTTTTTATCATAATAATAATTAATAGGAATCGGAATTATTTCATGAAGGAATAATATATATGAATATCGCTTTGCTTGCTCTTCTAGGTGTGTGGGTGTCAAGTATTCAAAAACCAAAGCAGGAAACAGAAAGTATACGTGTACGGTGTCGAAATGTGTTCAGTGTTCATACGTGAATTATTTAATAATTATAGATATATATATACAAGATGTAGGTTTTCCATGTACTCTTTCTTTCCTTTTCTATATTTATACTGGCTCAAATAGTTATAGTATATTACATAGTTATTAGTATTTACTGCTGTAAATT
The DNA here is from genome assembly GCA_034695205.1 of Dicyrtoma fusca. Classification (NCBI taxonomy): domain Eukaryota; kingdom Metazoa; phylum Arthropoda; class Collembola; order Symphypleona; family Dicyrtomidae; genus Dicyrtoma; species Dicyrtoma fusca. The sequence goes on along the minus strand of JAQFZC010002080.1, from coordinate 11,425 downwards.
TACACATAAAACGTAGAACAGATACGGTTCCCCCTGCCTAGTACATATAATAATAATAATTAATAATAATAACAATAATCGAAATTTATATAGTAAATAGCAATCATAGAATGTATGCATATAACAATAATAACTGTTAATATAATTGTAGGTAAGTGTATAATAATAACTAATAATTACTCGTGTAACCCTTAATTTAAATAGCTTCTTACGTAGATATACAATAACAATAGCAAATAGCAAAAAGATTGCCTACGTCATACAAAATAGAGAATAGTAGTTAGAACATTGAAAAAAGGGTCATTCTTCTTTTTCATTTTGAAAACTGATTTTTATCATTTTGTTTTTTTTTAAAGATCCTAACTTGAAATTTTTCAATTCTCGTCTACTCTTTAGTTTTTTCCTAGCTTCAATATCAATGCTACTTCTCTTTTTTTTCTTCAAAAATCGTACTTAATATATGTTTGAATGTTGCCCATTGTATTTGAATAGTATCTCAAATTGTATCCTTCTTTTCAAACACATTAGTTCAACTTTAAATAGATTTGGATTAAACAGACGATTTTTAAAAATTGGATACCGAATTTCTAGCGATGGCGACGATGATGGATTTAATATAATTGACAATCAGATAATATAATAATAATAGGTATTACTTCAAGTTTTCCCTTTTTCATAAAAAAAAGTCTGCACGTTTGTTTGTAATAACAATACAACACTTGTAGAAGAGGTAGCAGAAGTAATGCAGGAGTTGAGTAATCATTATTTAGTAGTGTAGTATTGACGCACCCAAATTTTTCATCCTACTTTCAAATTATGAATTATTACGAGAGATTAAAACCCTACTGAATATTTTTACAATGTATTTTATACAGCTTATATGTAGTCCCTAGTCATACTAATAATAATAACTAGTTTATATATACACGTTAGTACCATATATTACATTACAGTACGGTATAGTATTGTGCAACTTTTTACAAAACAATATACACACATTATTTCAATTATAATTTAGGATAATAATATAATAATAATTACCAACTTGTTTCTTAGTATTCAGTTTACTATTTTACACATCCAACGATAATGAACGTTGACGACGAGTGAAATCTAGGAGGTGGAAGATGAGTTCAAAGTTCTGCACAGAGATTGTTCTTGATTAAAAAAACAAAAGGTTTCAAGTCCCGCGGCACACGTTCATACAACATTGAATTCAGTCAGATTTACAAGTTTTTCATTTCACTTTTACCCACCCCCTTCACTCCCCCAGTACCTGCAAATTCTTGTATTCTTATTTCAAATCTTGAAGATTTTACAACGAGCAACGAGCCCAGATCGCACGCACTCTGAGTTGAATTTATAAACAAAGTTGGAGCTGTTACTGTTGACCCCGACCCCAGAGCTGATAGAATTTTTAATAGTTATTATCCACAAGTGCAGATAAAGGTACGCTGTGGCGGAAGGTTGGCGTTGACTGGTGAGGTGTCTGGGGGTTGCTGATGGTGTAGAGGTGATGTGAGGAGAATTTATTGTAATTGTAGTTTTATAATAATTATCATTACACAGCAGAGGAGTCTTTCTTGACGTTTTTTTTCTTTTTTCCTGACGACGCTTAAATATCTCCAGTCAGACAATAATTTTTATAGTTACAGTGGCAGAATGGTAGTTGTAGTTTACGTATATAATTTTATAATAATATAACAATTAATTATGAATATTTGAAATGAAAAAGAAACAACAAAACAGAAATGAAAAAATGTTGAAATGTTTTAAATTAATTTACAATATTACTTACAAGCTATAAATCCCTAAATTTTATGAGAGGTACAGTCGGTGGTAGTCATTGGCGCCGAAAGCTGCGTTACATTTGGGACACTTGCGTTGACGAGTTTCATAGCGGGTTCTAAGACAGTCGAAACAGAAGACATGGAAGCACTTGATGAGAACGGCATCCTTCCTCTTCACTTTACAAGAGGGGCATGTTAGTGTTTCTTTGTACTCCCGTATTTCCTCCATCATCACTTCATCCGTATTGCCAGCAATCTCAATCTTATTGAGCCTCTCTACCCTTCTCTTTAACATGGCAATTTCTTCTTGAAGTCGCTTCGTTTTATAAGCCTCTGCTTCCAGTGCTGATGTCTTCTCAGCCACCGTCTGTTGGGCATCCTTCATTTGGGAATGATATTTTTCTAAATGAAGTTTCAAGTCGGCAGCAGACTGAGCACTCTCAATAGCTTTCCTCTTATGAAGTTCCATGGTCTGTTGTCGAATGAGTGCTTCTTTCTCCATGGAGCCCATACTCTGCAGCAAAAGCCTCTCTTTCTCTTCTAATTTCCGCACCACTTGATTCTGGGCTTCAACTTGCTTGGACAAGGTTTGAACTTGTTCTTGGAGGAGGGTTCGCTCTTCCCGGGCCATCTTTTGCAACTGATTGGATTTGATTCGATCAGACATGAGTTTGAAATTAGCATCATCTTTTTCTCTTAACTGCTGAATGAGACGGGAATTCTGCTCTTGCATATCTTCAAATGCTTGACCAGTCACTTCCATCTCACTGATAAGGGCTTCTTCCTCCTGCTTTTGGGCTGTGACTTGACGCTGGAGGGTGTGGACTTGTTCCTCGAGCGTTTTAATTTTCTTGACAGCATCCTCATCCGCCAACTTCTTCCGCTCTTCCTTCTTACTCTCCATGAGTTTCTTGAGAGTGGCTTTAAGTTCTTCTAATTCCAGTCGACATTTCTTCTCGGAAGCCATGAGCTGAACTTTATCCCTTTGATCTTTACTTGCACCTTTGTACATATCTAATAGTAGCTTCATTTCTTTTTGATCATTCAGCGCTTTCTTCAATTGGGACCTGAGATCTTTCACGATTTCCGCTTCAGACTTGACCCTAATCATATTTTTATTCACACCGCCGCTCGCCTTCCCGTCTTTCTTGAGGGCTGAATCATGATTAGCTTTCTCACCTTTGATGTGATCAGACACTTCATTGGAACATTCCCCCTCGTAGTTTTTCTTGGAGGGGGACGTGGAGTTACTTTCTTCTTTTATCACAAGGCATGAGGAAGTGGGGGAGTCTTCATCGTCTTTAAAGCCGGAATTATGACCAACAGCATCTTTTTCAAGAACTGCCGCCATCTTAGTTTCCAATTCTTCCTTCTGACGCTTCAACTTTGTCATCTCATTAAAGATTTCCTTGTACTTTCTACGATAGCGATGAGCATCTCCTTTTAATTGTTGGTTATGATTTTGAAGGGAGGTGATGAGGTGACGCATTTCACGATTAATTGGACCCGTCTGTTCGTTTGCTGCTAGATTTTGCTCAAATTCTATTCGGAGCATTTCATACTCTTTCCGTACTTGTCCTAGCATGTCTTCCAATTGAATCATTTCGGTTCTTAACTTCTTCTGGACTATAAGTTCTTCACTCTCCATTTGCTCAATATGTTTTAAATGTGTAGTTCTCATTGTAAATATAGTTTGCTTTGCCTCATCTAAAATGGCTCGAAGATCTATCGTATGATTATAAATTACAGAAAATTTAGATTGCAAACATTTATACTCAGTTGTTTCAACTATGACGGCTTCGGGGAGTTGACGAATCTCCATACGGAGCTTCTCAAGTTCTTTTAACGTCTCACGCTGAGTCAGATGAAGTTTCTCTAATTCTTGTAACCTATTATTAGCTAACTCACGAAGTTCTTCATTGTCTTTCTGAAGATTGATGACTTCCATGTCGCTCATGTCTGACTTACGGGGATGAATATCGTTCATGTCTTTATCATTCGTTTTCTCCTCCGATCCATACATCCTTTTCATTTTACTATACTTGTCCGTCATCTCCGCCAGAAGATTCGCCAATTTATCATTCGAGGAAATTAACTTTTGAACTTCCCAATTCATATCATCAACTTGATTTTTAAGTTCATCTCCTTTCGTCTCTTCTGCTGTTAACTTCTCTTGCAACGACTTCATCTGAAACAGCAACCAGAAATAGTTAGTACTTGTCCTCACAACAACAAATTGCAACATCCATCATTCCACTTTTTCATAACCTTTAACAATTATTAGCTAAGTTTGCCCTCATATTATACTAAACAAATTTTGCAGCAGTCACTCATCCAAGGGAAACAACTCCAGCTCATCATCATCAGATAGGTAATAGTTATGTAGTTATGTTAACCAAACAGTTCTTCAAACTCGCTTACCTGCTTTTACCAACGGCATAAAAGCACATAAATTAAATAAACTCATTATACGCTTAAAAATACTTCAGTTACAAGAAACACAGCAAGTGACGTAGAAGCTCAATAAAATAAATACAGTTACAAATAAGTGGATGGAAAGAGTTGGAAACACATTAGTAAAATACATTTACTTGAATACAGAGTAGGTCGCTGGACCACAAACCTTCCTGACGTAGTAGTAGTGTACCTAACTAATTTTGAGCTGACACTAATTTCAAGTCTGTCATTGATAAAACTCTTAAGGACACCTGCTACAGATCAGCTACAACAAGGTTTTAGAAACGTGACACCAGTTGAATATCTCCGTCATAATTGTTACACAGCAAATATCACCTTTCTTGAAGACCATATTCAATGACTGTTTCCTATAACTATAAGCGCTATCAACTACAGGTCATCATTTTACTGATGACAGAACTGAATTGTGTACACACGACTCTTGCGGGAAACAAATAAAATAGCTGCTATACATGAGTCACGCTAACAATTAGAATTTGAAACTTCAATTCTTTCCATCCACACATAATTGTTATCCACAAGACCCGAATTGAAAGTCATTACACTTGGACACTAAAACTTGGTTGCTAAATTTTCTAGGAATTATTGTTACTGGTAGTATCTGAGTTCAATAAATCGAAAACCAAACCGTGACTACTACATGACTACAAATAAATATTACCTATACTCAACATTCTCACTGACATAAATGAAATTCTACATCCGAAACCTTCACAGTCGTTTTAACTACTCTAAAACAATAACAAAACTAAAAAAAAGTCAAAAAGAACATTATAATTTGTAGTAGTATCAGATTCGTCTACAACTACAACAAACTATTTCCGCTGAATCTGCTAAGTTAGTTCTTAGTTGGAGACAAAATAAAATCAATGATCTAAGAACGATGGTACCTATTTTTGTTTTGAATTTTCTGTAATACACACAAAAGAAAGCGTTTTGCTAACCAAATTGAGAGTCAACACGTGTAATCTTTTGGCATAGACAGTAAGTACCAAACTGTGATTGTGATTCCAAAACGAAAACCGTCACTGTTGAGCAGCACATCATAAAAACCACAGACCAATATAACTAATACCCTATTTTATCTTTCAAAATTTCAAATCCCTTCGAAATCACTTAATCCAACGAAGAGGAGATGAGACTGATTCGGTGAAAAGTTATTATACATTCAAAACACCTCATCTGAGAAATTACTATAACAAGAGAGAAACCCGATGTCTGCTTTTAACGTATCACAAAATTGTCTGCACTTGTAAAAACAACAAAGAAATTTTATATTATTTCCATACCTTCGTTCCACCGCAAGTTATAGGTCGCAATTACCAACGACACTGTGCTACATACCTAATATAATTAAGATAGGTTGTATCGTACATGAAACAAATGCTAGCAATACTTCACGGCTAGTGTTTGCATTCATGTGCTAATTCTTTATAACAAATCAAAAATAAAGGTCAGTGGCATAAATATATCAAATGAAGCACAACTCACGTTATTCTTCAACTGATCAAGGTCTGAAGAAAGATATCCATAAAAGAATCAACACTTGTATATAACAGAGTCAGGTGACACCACAATTACTAAGTAATTAATAAGGCTTCTCAAAATCACACGAGTGAAGTGTAACCTTATCTGTCTGGTTAGTTCTGATTCACCTATCATTAGTTATCACTTGATACTTATTGCTTCCGCTTCTCCAGTTTAATCTTAATCACTGCAAAACTTAACCAAAGCTATAATAACTAAACTTAAATAGTATCGGCAAGCTACCCTTACTTCTACCGTACGTTTTGGTTACATGACACTAACTCTTGAGCATTTCAAACTTCACGTCAGAAGCCTTTAACAAATTACCGGCACCTTTATCGGATAGAACAACGCGATAATACGCCAAAAATAAAGCAAAACTTTATACTCAAAATAAGGAGCTCAAAGTGTGTGTACATGTACCAGGTACATTCTGAATTTGATTAACAAAACATACTCCTTAATTTCGGTACTTAACTTTGGCGAAATACTTTTCCACTTACATACTGTCAACGAAACACTGGATATTTCTGAAAACCGCCGTTCTACCGATCATCACTACACTAATCGTCTCAACGAAACGTATCTCCTGACTTTGACGTCTTACAAGGCGAAACAAACTTAGATCATGAAGTTAAAATATAATTAAGTATTTATTGAAACTTACTTTTAGCGACATCGAATGATATTTTTCATGGAGACTTGTGTTTAAGGCTTGAATTTGCTTATTTTCTTTCTCTAATTGAATATTTGCTTCTTTAATAGTTTGATCTAAGCTAGGTGCATCATCTGAAAAATGGTAAAGGAACAAAATTACATTAAATAAAGATATACTTCAAAACTGAACTTATAAAAATCAAAATTGTACCATTTCAAATCTCCTTTATAAAGCAGTAAAACACTGAAAACCGGCATAACTTACTTTCTAATTCTCCTTTTAAAGTTTTAGTTATTTTTTCATTCCTTTGCTGTAAACGATCGAATGCTTGAATAATTTTTGCTACAGCTCTAGTAGAAACCTGTCAATCAAACGCCAAAATGAGTAAATATTATAAACATTGATTCAATCATTCGCGAGTATCACGAGACACAAAATACATGCATCGCGAAGTTAAAATGAAAATCTTTGTCATTTTACAACAATTTTCTTTACCTGAACCCTATTAGCCAATTTATCATCTAATTCACTTTTATCCCAAGTGGATAATTGAGTTAGGAACGAGGTAGTAGCTTCACCTTCATCTATAGAATGAACAAACAATCATAACAATCTTATAATTCATTCATTCTGTCAAATGTCAGTGAAAACATTCGGTAGCAGTCAGAGGTATGTGATAATTCATACTACAACTGAATCAATGATACACAAAATGTCAACTAGGTATGTCATATTCTGTCAACAACATTTAATAGGGATGATGATACTGAAATTTTACTTTTGCTTTCAGATTCGTCTGATGTTTCGGCATCGAATCTTTGAAGAAGAATTCTAATATCTTCATTCAATTGGTTCCAGTACCGATTGATGACGTTAAGGACGGCATCATCTTGCGTTTGCCTCTGTTCCAATTGTGCGATCCGACGTTGTAACTCCTGCTCTTGACGTTGACGCAATTCTAACCTCTGTCATGGATTTCATAAAATTATAAAAATCATTATATTGTACATACATATATCTACGACCCACCATCCAATACCACTAACTATCAACATCGACAGACAATCAACAATTGACAACTCCCCCCACCCCCCTCCCAAGTGTACATCGGGCAACATACATACCAAATGTCACTACGTGAATCCTAAATTCTTTAAAAAAAAAAGCAACCAATAAAACGAAACCAATATATCTATTAGTTAGCCTCATTCATACCCCTTTAGGAGTAGACATCCCTGTAAAACAAACAAAAAAAAACACAAAATTCTGAATTCGGCCCCATTGTCCATTGTCGACTGTACATTGTACGAAGTAGCTAAAATCTTTTCCTCCTTTAAGCGGATATGTGATGGGAATGCTGAAAAAGAGGTGCAATAGAAGAACTCTGTAGTCTCTTTACCTGCGTCAACTTTTTCTGTTGGAATTGTAAAACTTTGATGTCCATCTCTTCCAGGGTGGACACCGGACCGATCCTTAGAGGCTCCACACCGATTTTCTTCCTTGGTGGTGGACCATCCGGACCTGGATCATCCGGAGGTCTTTTAATGGTCGACATTTTGACGAAACCGGAATAAATAATAATATTATGAGAGAAGAATTTCAGATTCACACAGAGTCAGAGAGAGAGTCACAGAGGAATAAAGTAGCAGTCGAATCAGAATGTACAAGTAAATAGTTTTAGTAGCAGTCGTCGGCCCTGTCCTGTCCCAGTAGTTTCCTCAGCTCAAAAGTACTGGTGGCAGAAGAACAGAGGAGAATTCACAGAGTCAAACCAACAGAAAGGCACCACAGTATCAGGGAAATTTCCCGTCAGCCTGTCACTCGCAGATGTCGTACGCACTCACTGCTCAAAATTCGCTTCGGGTGCAGTCCCTGTTTGCACGTTACCCCCGGACAAAATGCACCCGGACATATTTCCCCCCCTAATCGCCCAAGTAGTACCTTATATCTTCAACCAGGTATTTATAGGTATTAAAACGTGTCACCACTTACCACCAAAACCATTTTAAGTTGTAATAAACTACTTTTTAGTTATAATTTTCGATCATTTTAAAATATTAAATAGTATATATTAATACCAATACGGTTTCTGCTCTGCAGTGGTGAAGGCAGTAGATCCATAAAGGAGCTCTTAAACATCATAAACGAAAAAATAGGTACGCGTAGGTAAAGTGAATTTATTTAAAGGATACCAAGGTAATTCTACGAAACATTTAATTACCGCATTTAAATTTTTTTTTATAGCAATGGATTTATGTATGTTCAGAATTGTTTTAAATTGCGACAGCACATTAAGCCGACTAATCCATCTCACGAATAGAAAATATATCTCGAAAGAACGCAAGCATTATTAGGTAGGTACTTAAGAATGGAGTTACGTTTTAATACATACACATTTTGGTCGTACTTGGGCAAAATCGGGAGAATGTGTCCGGGTAGACTTTGAACCTGTGACACGATGCCCGGAAATTTCCCTCATAGAAGAGAGGATTTCATTTCGTTTCGTTTCGTCTTTCGTGGATGCGCTTAAGCTCGACTTTACCATTAAAACCTCTGCTGGTTACTAAGACGGGCAGAGGCTCTGTCCTATCAGGCTCATATCCATCCATTTAAAAACGACGTACATACAGACAGAGTCCGGCTATATGCACCACAGTGGAGAATTTCTGAATTTACAGGATTTTTACACTATGAAGCGACTACGACTGGGATGGCTAGTGCGGCTAGTCGAGAAGTACGGTGTACTGTGGAGTATGCCGACAGTGCAAGATGTGTTAGCGTTGAGAGCATCGCCAGCCTACGCCGCCAGTGCTGGTTTCTACGTAAGAGACTGTCTGCCTACTGCCAGGCTCACTCCCTGACGTCACGTCTTTTTCAACTGAGGCAACTCTTCACGTACAACCGCGCCTCTGAAAGCCTTACGGAGGACACTCTCAGTCACTCTCGGTCTCACTCAAGCATGTACATACGTCCATCCCGGTGCATACGCACTCATTCGCACAACTCCGCGCGCCGCTCCACTCGCTCGCTCCCATCGCGTCGCCCAGGGGCCATCCAAATATTACAACCTCGAACCCAATGTCCACGATCAAAGTCAAAACTCTTTCAAAATAACACTTTCACAATAGATCAATATATTTAAATATACTTACATTTTCAAACCAGCCAAACTGTATTTGAACGAAAGCATATTTACACTCTTGTTCAAAAGAGACAAAACAATGTTTACACGGTTTCAAAGCATGTGAAATGTAAAGCTTATTTACAAATTTTCAAAGCAGACAAGAAACAATATTACTTATAGATTTGCAAAGCGGACAACAAGAATATTGATATTTATACATTTTAAAAACAGTAGAGGAATTTCTTGAAATCCTGAAAAATTGAAACAGTTTCAATCTTTCCCAAATAAATAGTTACCCAACCCAAATAAATACAGGATTGCAATGAATGCTAGACTTTGAGCACAAGAGCGCCACATATTTAAAAACATTAACTGCGCTGTCGAAAAACGCGTACGTATGTAGCATTGAATGAGCTTCTGTATTGGCTCCATTGTAAGCATAGCAAAAATCGACTTGATTTCAGTTTTTTTCTCATGTTTATTTTATTTTACCGCAATTTTAAAATTGATTACTGGTTTAGATCCGCAACACAATTTTCTATCAAATATGTTATAACGTCACTGCGCGACTTCGCTGATTTGGGCTGTAGATGGGGGGGGGAAGGGGCAAAGGTTATGAGCCACCTTGTACAATTTCGAAAAAAATTGCAAAGCATTATTATAATTTTCATAATATATATTCTGGCAAATGGAATTATTAGTAGGTTATTATTTTCCTAAAAATGTAAACCGCAACACTTACTAAATATGTGCGGACGTGCTGCCCTTTTCGTTTAATAAGAGCTCTAAGAGAAAATTCGAAAGATAGGTGCGTAGTACTTTACAAATCGAACAACTCCGTATAATTATATAACATAATATTTAATAGTGTAACATAATAATTGGGGAGCCCAGAGCGTGTGCGAGAAGCGAACAGACGAACAGACGGACAATTGAGGCTGGCTATTAACTGTGGGTGAACTAGTGGAGAGAAAAACCCACTTTTGTCCGCACTAGCTGGCGCAATGGAAAACAACTGGGAGGCTATAGGCACCGTCTGCACGTATATAAGAAACGTCGGAGCTACAGGGGCCTCCGCTATACCCTGCTATACCCACCTCCCACCCACTCCACAAGGCACAGCTGCACAGTACAGTTTTAAAGACGTTCTGTCGGCTGAGGTGCTCGCATATGGCTTTGGTGCGTTCGCGTTGGAGCAAGACAAGTTGGTGCAGATTTTGATGGAGCCTAGCAAATATGAGGCCAACCGCTTGTATTTTGGGAGATGGCACTACAAAAAGGTGAATCATCATTTAAAATTTTTTGAAAGTTTCCCAAACGGTAAGTCTTTTTTTAAAAAGGTGGCATAAATTCCTGAAAATTTTCAAGCTATGAGATGTACACATTTAAAACAAAGTTGTTTCATTGACATGGGAATGTAAGAGCCCCCCCCCCTCGACCCAGGGACCTTTTCGTACAGAAACCCAGCAGGAAAGGAGCGACAGCCCCTTGTTGACTCACAAATCCAATAAAATATCCCACAGCCACACACACTCGCTCACAAATATTCTATCTACCTTCCGTCAGTGTATCTTCTTCCGATCCTCACACCTCAACTCCACCCAGTCAACATTTTAAATCTTCTATCTACAGTACTAGTCCACTTCTGCACAGGTATGTAAACACTGGTATTTTAATGACACACTGTCTCCCTCCCAGATCATAGATGGTGTAGGATACACTTCAGATCAGTAGCTCACTAAAGATTGTTTCTCTGTCAAGAGAGGCACGGTGGCTGAGTATGGCTTTGTCTGGTCATGTTAACCAAGACTATCGGGTTCGATCCCCGACAGCTCTCCTAAATTTTTA
>JAQFZC010002079.1:0-25053 GCA_034695205.1 Dicyrtoma fusca | reverse complement strand
AACGTTTTATCCATGATGTGAAGTCATTTAAACTTTAACTGTGCTAAAATTGGTCACAATTACCTGACTTTACCCTAATAAAGATTTATTTTTTGATTTCAGATGGGTTAAGAACTACACATGTACAAATGAGAAGTTTAGTCGATGGAAATTAGCGGATGCGCGTAAATCCTTCCCTTCGGGACACGCAGCTTTGTCTTTTTATTCCGGCTTCTTTATGATTGTAAGGAACGGGTTTTGTGATTTTGATTCTGACTGGTGTATGTTCAAATTATAAAAAAATAATTTTTGTAAGTTTGCTGGACGCTATTGCTATTATTATTATTTTCTATTTTGTGTTTCAGTTGTACCAGATGTATCGTCTGAATACTAAGAAGCTAGGCTCCGTGGCAATCCTGTGGCTCCATGCAATCTGGGGCTTGTGGGCAGTGTACTGTTCCTTGTCTCGAATTTCCGATCGCAGACATCATCCGATCGACGTGACTTGTGGAGCTATACTAGGAGCCACTTTCGCCTGTTTAACGGTAAATTGCTATTTTAGCGGTATTATAGAACAAGATGTTGAAGGGCAACTTGTAATGCTGTATGTGTTTCTAAGCTGATTGTGACTTTGTTTTTACTTATAGGCAATAGTAATGTGTAGGAAGTTTCGGAAAGAATTGAACCTTGAACCCTACCAGAATAAAATAGTATCAGGACTGAATGGGAATGCAACAATTTTGGAAGGCTACTCTTCCAGTCCATGTCCGTCACACTTAGTTGGAATGGGGAATTACAATGGTGGTGGTGGTGGGGGACCGGGGGGTACTCCGAATGGTGGTGTTCCAAGGGCAACGGACATGAAGCGACCCTCCTTGCGAAGATTACTATCCACGCAGTCAAATGTAACTACCATGAGTGATATTGCTGAGGACAGAGAGCTAGATAATTTGTAGAGTAGATAATCATTAGAACCAAAACCAAATCAACTTTAAGTTTAGTAAACTTTTATTTTCAACTGTGTACGTTTTTTGAGTCTGTATTGTATACAACCATGCATTTTACAGCCACATTTCTGTTTTACTTTGAATGCTACTATTTATTAGCCTTGTAGTTCACGTGTGGACGTGTTGTTGAAGTTGAAGCCCTAGGAACTGTACTTTGCAAAATAATCCCTATACGTACCATATACCTTATATACTCGAGACAGTATTTTAACTTGATGATGTTGTTGTTTTTTATTCTCAGCACACTTTGTGCGTGTGTTTACTGTTGTTTAGTTTTAATTGTCAAGTTAAGTAAGGTAAACATTTTGTGCCTCTTTCCACCCGTCAAACCAAAACTAACTTATCACTGTCAGCTATAATTACATAATAATTGTTCAAAATTGTTATCTTTTTTGACAATGGCAAGCAGCACGCTGAAAGTATGATATGTCCCAGTCACAAGTAATATTATTTTCTAATGTACTGTTATTCTTGCTGCAGTTTAAAGATAGCTTTTAAGTTTTAATGCCTCTTAAAAAATGTCTCATTGTATTGATGTAAACATAAGAGTGTGTGCCTAGTGTCACTGATTGTTGATTGTATTTGAATAAAAGAGTTATTTTAATACTAGCAATAGCTTTAAACAAGGAATTGAGGATACAGTTTGTGTAAGAGTTTATACAGACATAATTAGTTTTATAGAATTTCTTGAAATAAATTGTAAAAATTAATTGGAGTACAGGAGTTTAGTGTTCGTTTAGAAAAACTCTATGCCAATTAAGTACGCTGCCTAGTTGTATGTAAATGGTAATAATCAGCTTCCTCCTGTTTTGTTGCCATCCTTTAGGTTGAAGTTTTGACAGAACAAAGTGGCCCTTAAAATTAATCAACCTGATGACATTTAAGTGGGTACATGACAGGCTTTTAAAATACCAGTGAAGTGTTTGGACAATTTTTAATAATTAATTTCAGTGAAATGGACAAACGCAAGTTCTGTATTTACCTAACTACATTAAAATAATAGATTTATTGTGATAACAAAGAGATGGTGAATAAAATGTCTGTTTTTAACAAATCGTTTTTATTTGTATCACCTTACACGTAATTACATTTACACATTTTTAATCAATCATTGCTAGTTTAAAGAAAAATGAAAAATGGAATGATTTTTACTGCTGCATTATGACTTTGTATTAATATTTCTCTAAGTAGTAGCATGGATTTGACACTTTACTAGCACAGTTACGAAGTTACCTAGGTATTTACAACTAGCTACATATACGAAAGTTTATTACCTAGTATTCTTTAGTTTTTACAATAATGGTGTGTCAAAAAATTTAAATATTCGCCAAATACCTATGTATTTCTAAAAGAACCTACAACAGTGTTCTAGGTAAGTTATCGCTAAAGGCTAACTATCGTAAGACTAATCGTAAATAGTAAATCACAACACAAATAGTAAGTCTAAGTATACAGTATTAGGTACACGCTTGAACTCTTAGTACTAGATTTGTTAACGGAATAATTTAAATCCATTACATATACTAATCGGCGGGGTAAGTGTCAACTCTGGCTAAGTATAGTTTGAATAGATTCGGTTCACATTTTGACTCGCCTTCTACTCCCAGGCTTATAATACTTTGATTTACTTTGTTTTCACGGATACTTTCATCCGCCATCATTTGCCAGATTTGTGTGTAGGAAACAATGTATAATGTTAGGCACAATACTTACGTAAATACTGTGTCAGTAGTACGTTTCTACCGAGAAATCCAAAACTTACAAAGTGGTCACAAAATTTTCACAGGACAATTTTTTAATACTAATCCTTTTCTGTGAACACTTAACTTGGTCCTCCTCCTCCCGTTCTACGCTGGCGGTCTCCTCAGTCTCATCCGATCTGTCCTGAGCCAACATATAGTACTTCTTGGGGATGTGAAATCCGGAATTTTCCCAGAGCAAGGCTGGGATGGCGGACTTGAGACGGGGGTCCTTCCTTAATTTGAATCTTTGACAAATTGAGCTGATAAATAGAAATAAATTATTCTTGGATAACTGCTCCCCTGGACATTTCCGCCTGCCCACTGAGAAAGCAATCATACAGTCATTCTTGACAAACGTTTTCCCATCTTCGCTCAAGAATCTTTCGGGACGGAAATTCTCGGGATCTCCCCAAATTTTCGGATCGTGATGGATCTTGAGTACATTCAAAAAGATGGTCATCCCTTTCGGTATGAAGTAAGGGCCAATGTTGGAGTCTTCCGTGGACTCATGGGGAAGGCTCACCATGCCGATGGGGTTGTAGCGAAGTGCTTCATGAATGAACGCTTCGGTGTAAGGGCAGCTGAAATGTTGGAAAGTGTGTAGACAGTTTAAAATGTGTTACACTTTAAATAAAAAGGAAACATAAAATTCCATAGTATTTCAGTAGAACAATAAGTAGATGCTTAAATATTACCTTGGCCTATCGTCCAACAATGGCGAGCGATCGCGTCCCACTACCCTGTCAATCTCATTTCGAATCTTTTCCTGAATGTCTGGACTCCTTATCAGATGGAGCATACACCATCCCAGCATGTTCGCCGTTGTATCCCCGCCAGCAATGAAAAAGTCCGCCATCATTCCCATAAGATTCTTGACTGCCAAGGGAAAAATTATAGAACGAGATTATAAGCATTGCAATTGCAATACAAAAAGTATAAATTTCGAATTAAAGCTGACAAGAAATGATCAGTGGCGGTTCCAGCTATAGACAAAGTAAGCAGCTGTCTATACCAAAAATTCCAAATCTTTAGACAGGAATTTCTTAAAATGGTAGCTTATACTAATAGCCTTTCAAAAATTACCAGTTTTTGTTTAAACAACTATTTTCAAAATGGTAAGTTTTAGAAATTAATTCTCAAAATTTTTAGTTTCTTTGAAAGCCCCTGCTTTTTAAATGACATTTTTTTCAAAATGGGAGACTGCTTTTCCTCCAAAATGTTTTAGAACGATGCCTCTTGAAATGTGGATTGGGAAATTGTTGGCTGCTGCGTGCGTACACTCAAAATACGCCTAGAACCGCCACTGACAAATAAAATTTTGTGACAGAAAGCTACTAAATCCATACTTCCAGTTTCCCCATAGAAATCCGAATGTTCATCAGTAGTACGATGAATCTGTTTCAAATAGTCGTCCATCAGATCCCTTGAGATGTCCTCCATATCAAAGGATTTTTTCCGCTCTTCAATGTACGCTTTCATGTACACATGGAGATCCCGCAAGCCATTCTGATAAATAGACACTCCCGGAAAAATTGGAATCCATTTTAAAATCCTATCTATCGCCTTCTGGGACCATGGACCACTCGTAATGAATTGCTCGGGCAGGCTAGTGGCACTCATTAGGGCTCTGAACCGTACGAAAAAAAAATAAAATTGCGATGCAAGGAAAGGTACACACACATTTGCCATAAATTCGTAATTAAGACTTTGCAGGCTTACCCATACACCTTCAGTAAAATCTGATAAATGGGATCATTTTCATTTGTGAAGGGTGCTCCTGCAAGCGTCATCCAGAGCGAGTTGAGAATGGGAAGGTAAAACGCTTTATTTGGTGAGACTAAACCACCTTTCGACTTCCTCAGCAGTACCATAAAATTATCAATCTCATTCAGAATGAAAGTTTCCATAGATTTTGTACCAAAACCAAACTTTTTTAACTGACGGAGACAAAATTTCCGTTGCTCTTCCCATCGCTTTCCACGAGTATTTACTATCCCTATAGCAAATAAAACATGTTTTAACAATCAATCACTGTTGAATACGCACAGCACAACAGACATTCGAACAGTACTATCACTTTTAAATTGAATTTTTAGCCTATTTTGATCAGCTGAAGTAACAAAGAAACTCACTAGTAAAAAACAAAGGAAAAAAAGAAGAATTACCATAATCTCCTTGTGAATGCGAGCACCACACTGCACCTCTAGACTTACCCAGGAACACTGGGTTCTGTAACAATTCTTTAGCAAGATTTAAGTCATTAATGACAACAAACCTAGGGAAAAAATTATCAGAAATATAATTAGCGATTAGCATTATTATCCTCGTGATAAGTTAAGGTGCAAAAGACGTAGATAATATAGTAATTAGATAATTATAATAATAATGAATTATTCATCCGGTCAATTTGGCTCAGCGCATACGACCGTCAGGTAGGAATTTAATAGATTTTACTAACTTTGACCCAAAGAGGCTGAAAAGAACAACGGATTTGAAGGTTCCAAAGTACTTGATAAGACTTGAAATGTCAAATCGATACTGAAGACATTTTTTGATAAGACCCCAAAATGGCACTCCTTTTCAACACAAGAGCAAAATATGTACAATTAGTGGAACAACGTTTTTCTATTCATTCATTGACTAATAAGTTGAAACACATGAATTCTGTAGCAAAAAATATCGCTACTGTAACTGCAGAATGCTTTATGTTCAGTTTCAGCTCAACTTCAAAAAGGCTGTCGTAAACTCATATCTTCAATGCTAAATAGCTCAAGTCTATAAATATTAGAGGTTTTACTACTTCGAAGAAGTGGAAATACTGGTTTTACTGTTTCAAAAAAGTGTAAATTCTGGTGCTACTCTTTTGAAAAAGTGTAACTACTAGTTTTACTTTTTTGGGAAAGTGTAAATATTGGTTACACTCCTTTGAAAAGTAAAAACTGGTTAATCTGTTTTGAAAAAGAATCTGGTTCACCTGCTTTGCAAAAGTGTAAATAATACTGGTTCTACTTTTTGAGTAAGTGTAAATTCTGGTTAAACTCTTTTGAAAAAATGTAAATACTGGTTTTACTGTTTCGAAAAAGTGTAAATACTTGGTTCTACTCCTTGTAAATACGTTGTAAATAAATATTGGTTCTACTGTTTTGAGAGAGTGTAAATATTAGTTTTACACTTTATCGAAGTAGTACAATCATAATATGAACGGGCTTTTCCAACGAACGCCATTTTCCATGTAAGAAATGAAACGAATTCAGCCATTTTGAAGTTTCAGTTTGCTTTAGTGTCTAGTCATTCAGCGCATAATGCATTGATTTCTAGTGGCGGACCCATAAACTACAATAATAAGAAAATAAAACAATACAAAAATACAAAGTAATGCTACAATTCAACAACAACATCACCACGAAGCAAGCACAATCATTACCAAATGAACAAAGCCAACCTAACTTGCACCAGAAGTTAAGCTGAAACAGGTTTTTTTGCTGGTCATTTTGCTGTTACAGTAGTAATCTACTATCTACGATATTAAATGATGTCCAAGTTGATTAATTAATTATGCGCATACTTGGCAGAGGAAGTAATAATGCTGGGTCCGAGATGGTTCCATGCTTATGCCATTGTTCTCCTATCTTTTTCCGTTTGGACTCCTTACGTTTGGCTCTTAGAAAAAAGAAAGGGAAAATAATTATGAGTGTCGTTACAAAGATTGCGGGGAAAATCATGACTTATTGATGTCGTCTCCAATCTCGAACAATGATATTTTTTATTGGTCACGATCACCTAATTATTTCACTACACTCTCCTCTTTCATAGGAGAACACAGCAATATATCACAGAGTTTAATAAATTTATTAATTTCAACACTATCAGAAAATTTCACAAAATAATCACTAATTCATAACCACACACACAAATCCAGATTAGTCCGTGTCGTGATCGTGATGAAGAACACTTGAAGGAATGATAACTAAGGAGAATGATAAACTAATTAAAAACTTGAGCAGTTCCATATCCTATATCCCTCAAGAATACGTCCGACGTATGAACTCTTTCCTATTACGTCGCTACCAAGTATGTAACTCTCAGTCTTAATTCCTGGAGTATCTCTTTTCCCTGCCCTTCCGTAATTAGAATATGGAAATGACTTCGATAATGGGGCTTGAAATCAGCTCAATTCGAATGCGAGAAAAAAACTCATCATTTTCCAAAAGATAGTTCCCAACATTAAATCGTCGTCGAGGCAGAGGCAGAGGCAAAAACCTGTTTCACACAAAAACTAATTGAGATTAGACCATTTTTGATGGCAGATTCTGACCAGATATTATTCCCACTAAAAAATTCAGATACGTATAGCTCTACCGAAACGTATATGTTCACAAGTTGAACAAAAACAATTTATTGGCAGTATTAATTAGACTTATTGTTAGACCTCATAACTAATATTCCATATCCACACAATTTCTTATAAGGATTTCGATTTAGAAGAACTCTAGCTATTCAGACAGTGATTTGGATCGAGCAAGTCCAAGACCATAGGCAACAAAGATTCAAGATTCAAGGCAGCCAAGGTAGCTGTTATTACATCATGGCATGGGACACTATTTCATTCTATAAAATCGAATAATAAAAATAAAAAAAAGACATAAAAATAATTTCCATATGTCTTAAGCCCTACATTTAATGCCTTCACTGTCTCGTAAAAGCAAAAGTGTGTGTGCCTATTTGGGTATTGTTTCCCTATCATTCTTTGGCCCTCCCCATTTTCCCAGGATAGATTGGATCTAAAGGCCCTATTCTTTGATGCGGTAGTGCCACATACACGTAATGATACTATTGGGGCTTCGTTCATAAAATGAACGTCATAAATACATTATAATTATCCTTGATCTTGATTTTACTCTGTTGTCTATTCCATCAATGTACGTAGGTATGTAAAGTATGTAGTATTTTCGTAGGCTCAATTAGTAATTTGGAGCTTGGATTCTGCAAGGTATTTCCCTATTGAAGCCCAAAACTGATGACGCCTTGACTCAGGGCAGTTATCTCGCAGTTCCGTTTTGTTTATAACTATATACTGCCGGCCCTTAACGAATAGTTTCTTGGTGCTGTATGAGATTTCGATTGAGGAAAAACCTGGAGCTTTTCATACATAATACATACATACTTACAACAGCGTGGGTGAAGAGGCAGTGTGGCGGCTACACTAACACTCCGCTTAACAGCATTCTGACAGAACTTGACAGAAGTTCAAGGTCACCTTAATATCATTTTGAAATAAGTTCAAACAAATTATTTTTACCTTTGTTTGCCTAAAGTGTAAAAACCTGTTTAGCACTCTTTAGAACATCGGTAAAACCGATGAATTTGAACTTTTTTAAAGTAGTAAAACTGGTATTTACACTTTTAAAAAGTAGTAAAACTGATACTCTGCACTTTTAAAAAGTAGTAAAACTGCTATTTACACTTTTTGAAAGTAGTAAAACTGATATTTTGCACTTTTAAAAAGTAGTAAAACTGCTATTTACACTTTTTGAAAGTAGTAAAACTGATATTTTGCACTTTTAAAAAGTAGTCTAACTGGTATTTACACTTTTCAAAAATAGTAAAACTGCTATGTTTTATGTAAATTTTTGAAAAGGAGTAAAATTTCTATTTCCATTTTCTCAGAAAAGTCCTAAAACTGCTATGTCTACGTTTTTTAAAAAAATGACGTGAAAGTTGTGTATTATCTGAATCTGAATTCTTTTCAACGGGAAGTGGACTTACGCTACAATCTGCTTAATCACCCACGAAATTGTATGTAATTACAAGCAAAACAATGCAACGGCCTGGGACTAAAGCTATTTTATTTCCTTGCAGAAATAACTTCAATTTGCACTATGTATGAACGTATTGTTTTTAGCTTCAATTAAATGTCAAAGTAATTTAACCATCCACGCGTACGTATGACCTACGTGTGGTCGTAGTATCTCATTATCACTATGTATGTATGGAATTGTATGCTGTGATTAAGATTACGATCTTCCAAATGATTTTGTATGATATAAAACAATGACGGCATAAATAAGTCATAAGTTCATGGTTAAAAGAAATGGTAATTAAGCTCACAAATTCAAGTCGAAAATCAGGTAAGATGATACTTACCTGGCACACGAGCCCAATTTAGAGTTTGATGCGTCATGCATCGGCATCCCATAAATCCAGAACCAAAAGGTATAACTAAACCACTCCATGACTAAAGTATTTAAAGTTGCTGCTAGGAAGTTACTTTTTAGTTGTTAGTCACGGTAATTAAAGTTTGTGGCACGAAGAGCTATATAACTTTTCAAGACGAATTTCTAATTAATTACTGCGTAGTTTCATCATTATTACAGCGTTATAGTGTCGGGAACTACATACTTTTACGTATCAGGAATCAGGATGGAGAATCTGAGAAAAAACAAGAGTTGTTCGATTCGTTCGTGTAACGTATGTAGGTATCTTCAAATGATCCAGAAAACCCCCATGACGAATTCATTTAAGTATTAATTTACTAGTTAGTCACTACAGTAGCGCAATGATCAATGATTGCCACAGCACAGGGAAGTCTTTTTAATTATAATTGATAACACGTGTGTCAATGAGTAATAAAAGTTAATTAAAAACAAAAGTTGCATGGGCATTGCCTGCACAATTCAACCTTGACGATCGCGTCAGTTGACAGTTGACAGGAGCTTGCGCCTTCAAAAATCAAAGTCTAAGGGTTAAAACACTAAAAGTAATTAATTAATTGCAAGCTGCAAATGTCAAACTGTACAGATGACAGATTTAATAATTTATTTACTGGTAATTATTGTTATTTTATTATTATTAATTAGCATGCGAGCATGCCACGATTGCCTGAATTGCAACCGTTGACAGTTCACATTTGACAGATGACCGAAGTTTGAAACTTTACAGTTTCTCAACTTTCTTGTACCAGCAACAGAGAGTGAACAGAACAACTAGAACTATGTATTACAAAAATATATAGCTTGGAATCACTTAGAAAGTTACTTGACAGTAAATTCAATAAATTTTACTTTCAAAAGGCAGACAAAGTTAATCCTAAATTGTTTTATGATTGTTTTTGTAATGAATAACTCTACAACTACTACAACCCCATTTTAACCTTTTCGAAACAGTAATATACTTAGGTTTGAATGTTTTTGAAAAGGGTGATTTTCTAATTTTAACCATTTGAAAACGGTAACTTCTAGTTTTCTGACCGTTTAAAAGTGTTATTTACTATTTTGACTGTTTTGAAAAAGTGTTATTTTCTAGTTTTGACCGTTTTGAAAAAGTGTTATTTGCTAGTTTTGACCGTTTTGAAAAAGTGTTATTTACTAGTTTTGACCGTTTTGAAAAAGGTAATTTATAGAATTAAAGACTTTTGTAAAGCATTCTTTCCATGCGGTTTGCCAGTTGCGAATAGGTTAACATTCAAAATTTAGGGACCCGAGCTTACCCATTATTTATAGTGGATTGTGGGCCACTTGAAAAAATTCTTCAAAACAAATGACAAAACAAAGACACACCTACAACAGTTTAAAAGTAATTATTTGCACTTTTTAACGCACTTGATACCAAACTAACAACACAGAAGACCTTTGACTTTGAGCTACACATTACCGTCGAAGAATTGAGGACCGGGAAACCTAGGTCGTAGGTTGTAGGTACTTTTGTAATTCTAATGGATGTTAATTAAAAATATTTGAAATAATCGATTATTATCAATTTCAGATTTCAGCTGGTGCCTGCGACTTTTGATTTTTGATTTTTGACTCTTGTAGACCGACAAGCCAGTCCATGGGAATCTGAGTTTAGCTCCTAACAACTAATATCGCTCCAACGAGACACCTCCAAGATCAAAATCAAGACTGTCACTGGGGATTCTACCTCTTTCAAAATAAAAATAAAACCCAATAATTACTATACTTGGCACAAAATATTTCCAAGTAAGACACGAACTTGACATCGACAATCGTAATCCCTACAAGCTACATAATGTAGACCAAGTCGAAACGGCGCTGTTGCTGTAAGTATTAACCTGGTTAGTGCATCCGTACTTAAAAAATTCTACGAAATACTGTACAAATTGTAATTAACTATGCACCTCTATGCATTTCCTCTCGTAGAACTTGACTGTGTTAACGTTGAAATTAAGAGACGAATAAAGGCCAACAGTCAAATGAAATACCCGTGCACTATCAGGGGAAATTACGTGAGGGGTTATGATTGTTTGTTATTTTTCTGTATCAGTAATATTTTTGTGTTTTTGCCATTTTATTGGCCGTACTTTCCCGTGTTTATGATTACTACTATCAGTTAGTTGAGCGACTATTTCGAAATTCAAACTGCGTAAAAACTTTACCAGTACCAGCTAGTAAGATCGTATTTTCTAACTAGTAAGTTTTAAGGCCCACCTACATAAGTTCTTACATACTTACATGTGATTTGAGATGGTTTAATTGCTGATAATCAAGGGAACTATGCACTTTGTAATCTGACTCGGGAAAACACGGACGTGACCTATCTGACTTGTGACTAACTGTTTATTTCGTTGCAATTAATTGTGTAAGCTTCCCCTTTGCTTATTTGCTTTGTCCTTTGTCTATACTTTTATATTTTTTTATCCATTAAAAAGAGAGGGAGATACGCCAATTGGAAGGAATAACAATAAGATGGCCCGCTGTCACTATTGCACGAACTGTAAAAGCTACACAGGTACAAAATAAAGTGTTACTTAAACCATAAATCGTGCTTAAAATATGGATGTGATGTATGTCAAGATTAAAATTAAGAGACCCGTAAAACTTTAGAGACACTGTCTATTGAGTTCTGCAGCTGGACCTTCCACATACGAGGCCATGCAATGCTTGGGAATTGCTAAAGAAAGCTTTCAAACTAGCCAAAGCTAAAGGTACAATAATAATCAAATAACTTATAAATTCGGCGTTGGAAAAAGTGTCAAGAAGTGAAGCGAATGCTTGATTAAATCCATCAAAAATGTCTGGACCCAGTAAACCCTGAGTTATTTTTGGGGAGAAGATTATGCCTGAATAATTATAACGATTTAACACTTAACTTGATCACCAAATATTGTCCTTTATTAAAATTAACTATGGAATGTGCTTGTAAGCAGCTATCTACATAAATCTGAAGCCTATCCTTTAATCTTGATGTTCTATACAGAAAATCTCCGTTACAGTCGCAGTCCCTTCATCATCGAGTTTGGGTCTTGTGTGTGTGCATTATGAGCTTATCTAGAGATTCGTTCTAAGAGAGAAAGGTCTTCTTCGGAAATGGACCCCTGATCACTGTCATAATCGTCGCCCCCCTCACTCAACTCCAAGTCTGTGGGGATGACATTGTCTGTATGGAATACCATCTGTATGAAGTCTTTGGGAGCCTCTTCCCAAGATTGTTTCCTGTTGTAATTGCGAGGACGATGTGGGAGCTCATTCTTGGGTCTCGTTAAGCAAATGATGATCTGCATAACGATGATGGTGAAGACTGGAAATAGGACGGGGATCATGGTAAAGATCCGAATTACTTTGGTCCATAGGTAGGCTTGTGTGTTCTGTATTTCTGAAATGTCGTTTTTAATACAACCCTATGGAAATATCAAATATGTATAATCAACTTTTACTTTTACTTTACTTAAAGAGTTTACAAACTTTTACTCACGATCGATGTAATTAATGACTTATGAAATCAGTACTGAATACTAAATTGCAAGTACAATCACCTTGGTGTAAATAATTGACGTAAAGTTAGGCGAAGATATGTTTAAGGGATCCGCACAATCTGGTTTTATGACTCTACAGCAAGAGTCTGGTATATACATTGTTTTAGACTTTTTAAGTTTTGGATGCTGATAGTCCAAGTAGCTTTCAATTCCACAACATTTCTATTATTACAATATGATTTGTAAGTCCATTTCCTTACTAGTTAGTAAAGCTTCCATCAATAAGCATGATAAAAAAGTTATGTTGGTACTAATCTGGTAATTATTACTTTATTATTAAGCCTTTACTCTTTCAGTTTGAAGCAAGTGCATAATTTTTGGCAGACCAATGGATTCATCCTTGTACCGAAGGAAGGTTCGTAGATATTCCCTCATTTCACGCTTTGTGGGATGATGCAGTAAGCAGTACGCACTGTAGATGCCCACAAGGTAGACAAAAACGAGGAAAATTGATTTCTAGAATACAAAAAGAAATTCTCCTGTCTTGACAAATATGTGTATTTTAAGTATTTTACAAAATTACTTTTAAATCTAATCGTAAGTTCTGGTCTTTATGATTTTGATCTTTATACATATGTATGTTCTCCATACACCAATTATTCTGCGTTGCTCATAATGACGTCGACCGTGTGTGTGGAAGAAATAGCCGACCCAAATGACAGTAGCCAGAAATAATCCTGCATATATCAAGAATAGTACATATCCCTTCTCCCTAGGAAGGAAACAGTATGAATTTATGTAGGTAGTTACATTATTACACTTTATTGAGCGTATTTCGTTGTATCTTATCTGTAACTTACCCCCAGTGTGACCACGAGCCGAAATTTGCTGCTATTAAGCCATATGAAGGGATGTACAACATTGTGATAAACTGAAAAAGAGGACAGACAAAAATCAGACATTCATTAGTTACTCGGCCATTGTGTGAGACATTTGTAAATAAATTGTAAAGTAAAAATAGAAAAGGTTGGGGCTGCAATTAGCAGATGTTGACTGTTGACTTGAAATTTGGAATTACAAAAATCTTACAGCCATTATATGGAAAGCTATCACAACTCGTGATTCAATGATGCATTTTCGGCCGATACAATGCATACTTGGGCAGAATGATTAAAGATAAAGAGTTTAAAAGTATTGATTGAAATTGAACTTGATCTTTTAATCAGTTAATCATCCTCAATCTCAATCCTCAACAGCCATGCACATTTTAATCTGCTTTAGTACCAAACTACCAAACCAACCAACCAACAGCCAACACCAATTTTATTACATTACACCAACAACGGCAGCTGTTCAGGTTCAGGCAGAAATGGCAGAATTTTAATTCGTTTTGTGAATTACATTGTAACTCTACAAGATCAAAGATTGGATAATGTCAAACGGACTTGCTTTATTGAATTGAAAATGAAATAATGAAATTAAAAATTAAGTTGAAAATACACTGAAAATTGCCGAAAATGATTTTAGAAGCGTAACCTTTTATTGTAATAAAATAAATATTTTAATTTAATATTAATAATAATTATTGGTACTTTGGATTATTTTTTTTGACAATATTATTGGGACGTTTTTTAATGTTTTCAGCGTTTGGAATGGAAAATTATTATTATTTTTAATTTATTTAACGAATGAAGAAAACAATGATACTACGTCTTTTAGCTTTCGTTATCTTGGTTATGATATGTGACTGATTGCTACTTACTATCACTTTGGAGACAAGGGTTTAAGCACAAGCAAAGCTATCAAATATCAATGCCTTTACTTTGCCTTTGCTTGAAATAATGCATAATGCACTAAAGTAATGGAGTAAGCCGTTTGGCAGGTAAACATTTGATGCTTTAAACTAATAAATTAATACTTTATTTATTAAGCGTATAATGTAAAATGACGAGTCATTCATGGGATAGATAATCAGAACTGACTGACTTACTGACCAAAATTTTATTCTTATAAATACATTTTATAGTTTTATTAATTTATTACATAAAACAAATACTATTAGACTAGAGAACTACTGGGTTAACTGTCACTGCTGTACTAACAACAAAAATGTTGAGAGCAAAAACCAGAAAAAGTTTACTTCGGAGGGAAGACATTTTGTCTGAAATACAACATGCCGTCAGTTCCTCCGCCATAGATGTTCCCCTGAGGTTTGTATTTCCCCACAACGACGGTGTAGCTGCCCACCGTGGACACTCCAATTCCCAGTAAAGTGGACCCCTTCCAGACCATTTGAGTAAAGTGTCCAATGACCCCCGTGGAACTTCCGGGGGCATTGTAATTGTAGCCCTTGTTCTCGTCGTACCATGATTTGATGCCTGTAATTGTGGTATTCACTTGATCCGGAGCGACGGCCGTTCCCCAGACCCAAGACATGTACAAACACTCCCCGGCCCCAGCCGTTTTGCACGAGTGATCAATCTTCTGATATGTGGCGTAGTACAAGGCACAGCGTTGAGCTTCCGCGTTCAGCTATTTGTTTTTTTTTATATAGAATTACCAATATTAGTACAATTTACTTAATCATTTGAAGAAAAATATCAATTTTAAGAAATATGCAGATTATTGTGTTTAAAATAGGGTTTTAGAAGAATTTAGAAAAATCTTCTTTTAAAGCAACATTTGAAAAAACTTCGCTTTGACCAGAGCGTTTTTAACCTCTTCGAAACTGGGAAAAGATGGAAGAAATGAATGCTCTACAAACTGTATATACTGCAAATTAACTTTCTCAAAAGGGTCAAAACTAGTAATTGACCTTTTCAAAAAGAGTTAACAATAATGGACAACTTTTTAAAACAGATCAAAACAGAAAATTACTATGTTTCAAAACGGTCCAAAGTAGTAATTAACATTTTCAGTGGATACGATAAAATAAGATGATATTATCGTTTTCAACTACCTACATTTAAAACGAGTGAATAGCATTTTCAAAAGGTCAAAACAGGAAATTAATATTCTTAAAAAGAGTCAAAACGAGTGAAACGAATTTTCAAAAAAGACAAACCAGTAAATTAATATGTTTTAAAAAGAGTCAAAACGAATAAATAGGATTTTCAAAAAGGTCAAACTAGGAAATTAACATTTTCAAAATGGTGTAAAACTAGATATTAGTTTCGAAGAATTTGCGATAAATCATAACAAAACTACATTTTGACTGATAGTTTTTACCGAGTGTCGAATACAATTTTAAAGAATGAATTGAAAAGTTTTAAGCCTATTTGTAAAATTAATGACGCCATTTTTGTCTAGTCAAAGCGCTTTTTAAAGAATCAACAATTTTTTCTCTTTTAGACAAAATTGTGTAGAACTTTGTGTATAGATAACTATTTGCATCTCAAATTCAATGAAAAGATTTTGTTTGAATGCTTGTGCAGTTAACAGTTTGTTCTAAATAGATTTCTTACCGCGGAATCAAGCGTCATCGGCCCAACTTGATGTTTAGCTCGAGCCTGATTGTGCTGTGTTAACCCAACTTCCTGTACCGCTGTGAATTTAATAATAAAATTACTATTAGCTATCCACCTAATGTAGAATGTACGGTAAATGATTTAAAATCATGATTTTATTTTTACTAGTTCTTACTTGCTGCCAGAGAGTAGCTTAAGGAGGAGAGTAAAAATGCTCCCGCAAGGCAAAGCCTGGAAGGGGATAATTGAAACATTTTGCTGATCAAGATCAAAGATTTCAAAGCAAATATTATTAAATTATTTTCAAATTAGTGCAAATACGCAAAAAGTGGCGCTGGAGAGAACGTAGCTGAATTAAATATTTCCTGGAATAATCAATACTGTTTGAGCATAAAAATCTTTTGGTTTTTATATACATTTTTTAGATTTAAAATGCCGGAACAAAGACGAGACAGATGTTTTGGTCAAGAGATATTCAATCGTGGAATTTGTTTGCTAATTTTGTTGTAAAAAACAAAAAAGAAGACATTAATCATAATAAATTATTATTATTATGAGTTGAAGAAGTTCATATGCTTCCATTGAATTATGAAATTCTTTTACTTCTCGTTCGTTTCACTGTGCTGTTTGTTTACACAAGTTGAACCGCAATCGGACCAGTTTAGCTCCATACTGTAATTCACGTGATGCATTGCACACAGTAAAATTTTTGTAGTAAAATTATAATAATGATTGCATGCCGGAAGCTGCTACTACTTACTTCCTACGAGTGCTTCAGGTCCAAGTGATTGACCCTTTGACACGTAAAAGTGAAACCGGAATTATATTATGCCATTATGTTAGAGTACAGTTTGTTCTAATTTTAGAGCTACACGTGAATTTTAGCGTTCTCAAAACCTAAAAAACCATCCAATGACTTACTTAACTGGTTCATCGCAATCATTATCTCTAATGCAACTACTGATATAGTACTATAGGCAGTTAATATTAGGAAATCATACATTACGTTTGATACTCCATCATCAAATCATCATTTAATATTATTCGGCACTTAAGTATGAAATAAAAGCACTTGGGCTTGGGGATAATATCCATGCCCAGGTGAATAATTTATAATAATTGAATGAAAAGTTTTACAATTAAAAAACCGGTATAAAATGTTTACGATTTATTTTGTCTTAGTTCTTACAACAATTGGGTATTATGAATAAACGGCTGCACTGTAAAGTGGAATTTAGTATTTTGTTTAACTATAAAACACACCATTATTCTCTATAATGCATTTCACGTTTCAAATTTTTGCTTTCTTCCTTCCTTCAAAATGGTTTTCCCTTTCAATTTTGCACGACAGACGATACAATATCCCCAAAAGAAGTTGCGTTATACCTGCTATTTTTGTTACAGTCAACCATATTAATTACTTCGAAATTCGAATGAAATCATTGTTAATAAAATTACTGGCCAGTTTCCCCCTTGACAAAGCTGTTTTGAGAATAAGCGACTGTGCTGGTACTATTATTAGGCCGCGTTCCCCCGGGCGATAAACTGGTCATCGAAAAGGCCTCGATCACAAATGTTGTAAAACCGCAATCCTCGGCATGAAAGTAGTCCGTGGTGTAAATGTCTTCAGCAACTTCCAAGAATTGCGACAATTTATTATTCTCATCATCATCCATATAAATCCGCATCATAATCTTCTTTAATTTGGGCCTCTCATGAATCACTTCCATGACCTCACAGCATGCAAAATAGTCTTCGCTCGTCTCAACCCCATAGACCAGTAAACTATTTGCTGGGATGGCACTTGACAGCCACCTGATTTCCACTTTCGTCAGAGGCACGCAGATTGAAATGGATTGGACAGTTGACAGGGCCGGGAATTTCGGGAAATTAGTCAGTGACCCTCGACTTCCAAAAAATAGATAATTAAAGCTAAATTCCTTCCCGATGGAAAAGCTCTCCAGTTGACGACAGCTCGTCAGTATCGTGCAGTCAAAATCGTTAAGACAGGGGATCGAAATCTTCCGTAAAGTCGGACTGTTATTACCGATGACGTGTCTGAAGTTAAAATGCTTCGTTTTTAGCACAAAAGGGTATTCAACTTTCAACGTGGTAAGATGTCTTTGTGCATCAATTAATCTGAGACTTAGATCCCATGGAATCGTTCCTTCATTTAAGGACAAACTTAAATTCAGTGTTTCTACCTTCATTAGTGGCAGCATCGATAAAAATTT
This sequence comes from Dicyrtoma fusca, assembly GCA_034695205.1. Taxonomy (NCBI): domain Eukaryota; kingdom Metazoa; phylum Arthropoda; class Collembola; order Symphypleona; family Dicyrtomidae; genus Dicyrtoma; species Dicyrtoma fusca. The sequence goes on along the minus strand of JAQFZC010002079.1, from coordinate 6,915 downwards.
TCGGTACTGGGCTTCCTTTTTGAGTGTGTCTTTAAGTTTCCCGTTCCTCTCAATGATTTTACTTCTGCTTAAACTTGACTGCTTCGATGAAATCTCCTCTTTCGAGAACTTCTCCACATCGGTCAAGTAGTAGCCGAAATTGAGTGTTAGACGTCGAAGGGTCCTGTAATGAGAGGCGGCAAAGAAGTGAGCACCCAAGTAGAGTAAAATATCATCCCTCGTGTAGAATTCTATTTTCAGATTTTGTAAAACGGGGAAGTTTCGGACTGTCGTACTGTGAAAGAATAATTTCGTTTCCTCCCCGGGACTAAAGTTCTTGGTGGTGATCTCGAGGGACTTGCAGTTGCTGAATTGAACTTCTTTGGGGAGGAGTGGGAAGGGGATTCGAAGGAAATTTAATTCTTCGATGAAATGATGGTAAGCTTCAAGGATTTTACTTTTACATTCTTCCTTTACACCATCGCGAAATATTAGTTTTTTCACGTCCTTCGGGGACCTCATTCGGAAGTTCATGAGAACTTCGACGGGATTTAATGGATTTAGGATCGTTTTCGTTAGGTTTCGAACGAGGATGGTGGAGACGATCAGCTTTTCGGGACTAGGCATGTCGAGGAAGGTGTAGCGGGTGAGATCGGAGAGCTGGACGAAGAATGTAATGTATTTGACCAGGATCGAATTCCAGGTTCGGGAAACCAGCCGGCTGTTTCGGATGTCGGCGAGGGGGAGGTAGGATGCTACTGCCTTGTGGGCTTTGTCGGGGAGTGGAGTGAATAAGTCCAAGTTGTACAGGTTGTAGAGGGAGGCTCGTAGTTCAGCTATCGGTTGACTGTCCTCATCATCATCGTAATCACTCCGGTCACTTCCCGGAATTACCTCGGATTCTTTTTCCATTTTGCCAGTTACTTTTACAATTACTGCTTTACTTTGCTTTGTTTTGTTTTATTACCATTAAAATCACACTAGTTTGTATTTTGTATTTAAAGTGCGGGTGGCTGGCAGTGTACAGAGTACAGAGTACAGAAACAGATTAGATTAGGTAAATGCAGGTTTGCAATTTGCAACTTACTACTACGAATCAATTGGTTGGGATTGGGATTAGAGCCATCCATGCATAGTTATGTTGTTATGTATAGCCAGGCCAGTTTCCTTCCAAATGTTCCAATAATTCCAATAATGTTATAATTTTAGTATCATTAGGTTTTCTGTTTAGGTAGACTAAGGCTTGAGGCTTATTAAGGAAAGGATTAAGGATTAAGCCTTCGGCTTTCGGCAATATTCGGTCGGCTAGTCGGCTTCGGCATCTCATTCTCATCGCATCGGCTTAGGCTTACGAAAGGAAAAGAAAAAAGTATCAAAGAAGATAAAAGTTTGGTTGTTCATTGTGAAAATAATAATAATCAAAATAAATAAATAATTTATTTATTTGTTTATTTTTGTTTCAGTAGTAAACATTATTAATAATAATATTATCATTAACAAAATAATTCTGTGATTCAGTGGATTTTAATGAGTCATCGTTTACACAAAGACAAAAGGCACAGCATCAGCATCCTATCAGAAACAATCAATTTTACTTGCGTTTCTGAGTCATCACTGAGGGGATTGTAGAGCATAAAGATATGCTGCCGTACTAAATGGTACTTTTGTTAATAATTTATTACGATATTACATTAAAAATCCTATTTATGGGCTAATGCGTAAAATATAGGGCAGAGAGATAAATAAGCCAATTTTCGAACCCATATTTTTAGAAAACGTTAACAAAATTGATAAAAAGGGTACGGATGACAGATAAGTGGGTAAATAGGCGATGGAAGTTTTTAATTCCTGGAACAACTTTAAGCGATAAACCGGCAACTGTTTGTTTTATTGTGTGCTTGGATAGTAGAGTGAAGGCTTGTAATTGTGGTACCCCCCTTTTTTCTCCAGTGTCAAAGGTCAGTCAAAATCTAACACACCTTCTATAGGAATCTGATTCCCGAAGATTCAAAACTAGGTGCGTTCGATTTTGATTGACCTTTGACACTGGAGAAAAAAGGGGCTACCACAATTGCCAGCCGACCACAATTGCAAGCCTTTGCCCTATGTATAATAACTGATAATTTTATATGCCTTATAAAAGTAATTTGTGGTACGGCTAATGATTCTCCTCTAAGAATGTAAACTTTTCTAGGAATGCCTCTCTATCTAACCCTATTGTCAAATGTAAATGTCGCACTATCCCAAAATAATTATATGTTGAAAGTGTTTGCATGCATTTTTGAAGCAAAGCAGTGTATCGTTGTTAATATATACCTACTATATATTAATATATATATATTAATATATATACTATATACTACTACCTATAATATACAGTAGTACCTATGTACATATAAACAAACATGCATTCAGTTTGTATTGACAGTATTACTAAAGTACCTAAATAAATAAACAAATTATAATTTTACAATTTTGTTGAGTCAGTCAAAACATAGCTATTTTAAATATCCATTCATCCCACCATCCCCAGCCAGCCAGCAGTATTTTTACCAGTTTTAGCAGTATCAACCGCATGTGATTACAGTATTATAACAATTGGTAACAATTAGAGTAATCCCTATCTCCTATCTATTTATGTCAGTGTATAAAGCAAACGAAGCTATTATCTGCACGAATCCGGCATGCCCACATCGCATGAGTTCCCAAATCAACTTATTCCTAGTTTTATTTACATATTTAGTGGCAAAAGCAAAAGTTTGAATGTACAGATACTTTATTTTTTATCATTAGTCTCTTCTCCAGTTGGTACTTGAGGCAATCTTCAGTCTGTCTAAAGTCTCAAACTGCAGTTTTTTTAAATGAATTTCGTCCACTGCACTGGATTGCATACTACAGCCAGCAGCTGAAACTTTGTCTTATATTTGACTTTGGCTGTGGCTTTTAATCTATCGGGTTTTTACGTTCATATCTTAAAATAGTAATCGCTCACAAATGACGAATTGACCAAAGTGCCCTTCTTATAGTGCCCTATAAATACGGTGGCAAATCTGTTCAGTTCATCTAGTACAACTATATACACAGACAGTTGACAGTTGGCTATCCCCGAATGAATTTTAGTTTCGATTTTATAGAGCCCCAGTGAACGCCTGCGGGATTATATTTCTAATTTGTCCCCCGCTGTTTGTTTAGGTAATTACATACAGCAGCACCAGCTCCACTATTTCAATTCATCACAATGTCGATTGCTAAATATTTGTATTTAGCTCTTTTCAGCTATTTGGCTTGCCACTCCGAGGCACAGTCTAACCAGGTGAGGTTTTTACTGCCTTTTTCTATTACAATTACATACTTTGTTAGTACAGTTGATAGTATTGTGATTGTGTATTATTTAATTAACAATGCTTTTATTTCTGTTGTTTCAAAGACGTTAAGGATTTCGGTTTACTACGAGACACTTTGCCCTGACTCAATTCGGTTCATTAAGACTCAACTGTACCCTGTTTATAAAGAAATTCCAGGTGATTTGGAGTTGGATCTTGTGCCTTATGGAATAGCCACGGTGAGTGCTATTCTTACAAAAACTTTATTGATAGTACTTATGTACATACGTCGAAATGCTTTTAGAGCGAACTGGGCTTAAATTACAATGGTTATTCATCCACGAAATTTGTATAATTATTTATGTCACATTGTTGATTGCTTTTCGCAGACTACGACAGGTCCGAATGGGACCCTGGAGTTTACCTGTCAACATGGTGTGAAGGAATGCGAGGGAAATAAAGTCCATTCGTGTGCTATCAAGCAATTAGGAGAGAGTGATGCTGCAGCCTTTGTCAATTGCACAATGAGCCAAAGTAGCCCCTCAACTGCGGGGCAACTCTGTGCAGATCTCCTCAATCTCCAGTACTCTCCCATTGAAGCCTGTGCCATTTCAACGGAAGGGAGTGAGCTCTTGAACCAAAATGGAATTCGGACCGTCAATTTAAATCCAAAACTGTACTGGGTCCCATGGATTACCTACAATGGGGTATTCTATGAAGAAGATTTGGACCCAAGCCAGGCGGATCTTCTCCCAGTTGTCTGCAAACATATCAGTGGAAAGAAGCCACCTGCGTGCAATCAAGTTTTTGATTTCTAACTGAGACACAAAATCGTAATGTGGATTATTATAAAATGATGTACAAATTGATATTTTAAAATAAGTAGTTAGTTGGTTAGTTCAACCGTCTTAAATGTTTGTACTTATGCGTATGCGTATAGCAAGCGGCAAAGCGACTCGTGTTCTAACCTAATTATTTGAATAAAAACTAAGATAAAAGTTGAAAAATGTATGTGTGTAGGTGCCAATTACAAAACGTTTTATTTACACCTGTACACTGCACTGTATACATTATATAGGCCTTGCTAATGCATATAATTTATAGGAAACGAGCTGAATAATTAGAACTTGGAAGTAACTGGCTTTAACCGTTTGAGATAAAATTGATCGGCAATCTAAAGCTAAAACGCATAATCATATGAACAACGCATATCGCTGTTGTAACTGCCTTAAATCCTTTTATGCCTGCCGGCCTGTTTTTAAAAACACAAAAGAAACCGTTTGCTATTTTTTATACAAAAAAAGAGTAGTGTGATTCTAAATCGTGCACAAAATCACGTAATCCAAGTATCTTAAGGTCCCCGAAGTTGTCATACGCCATGGTGCGGTGTCAAGGGAACACAATGGAAATCTAAAAGCTTTATTACTTGCTTAAGTCCATAATGTAAAAACTAATTCATATTCCTAAAGTTAATTCAAAATACCAAAGACTAGCTCGCTTTTCATTAAGGTGTGCAGTATAAACATTTTAATTCTTGTTTACCAATTTTCCAGGTAATTTAATTTACAAGGTCTCATCACTGGGATCCGAGAATGAAATGCACATTCGGCTGATCTACATGCAAATACTTACAAAAAACTAAATAAATTGAATACAGCCAAGGGTTGTGAAGGGAAGTATTTGGACTCATTAAACTTGCGGCCTCCGAGAATTCGGGTGTAACCGGTTGGGATCATAAACGACGTCGCTCACTAGACATGATTTAAGTGTCGAAAGAAATAGTGACGTCATGGGTAATAAAGTTGAGGCGATAGCTTTATTTGTAGTTAAATAAAATTATTGCAAATATCAGTTTCAATCAACTTTTTGTCAGTGTTTACCAGCTTTACATTTACTACAACCAATTTGCCTGGGGAAGCAGTTGAAATGCGAGAATGGCACGCCATGAATCAAGTAATATATTTATATGCAACGCACCCGGCTATAGAATGGAGTGCAAGCTGGAAGTACTTAAGTATTATTTCAATTCATTTTTACCAAACATCGTGTTAATAGAATTTATCATATTTATTCATTTGTCCCATGGTAATTCAGAAAATATGTTGTTTTAAATAATGGAGTGGTTCAGACAGACGCAGTGCATTTCCAATAAGGTCAAGTAACCTCAACGCAAAACAACCAACATTCCATGATGGTAAGGTACTGTCGAGTTAACTGTTAATTAGCCAGGTTGAAAGAGCCATTTGTGAAAACGCATTAGTTTTTAAATGCATTTTCACAATTAACCCCTTTCACGTCTACCCTACTGCACCCTATTACTTTCAAATATTGTTCATGAGAAAATTAAATTAAGAATTAACTATTTAATGCCTCCAACATTCCTTTGCTAAATAAATTTAACGCTTTAATAGCAACATCACGTCAACTGTATACCTATGTGCTAATACTACTGCAAAAACAGCAACAAAGTCAGTGCATTAAACAAACGGATTATTGAAATTTGAGTTTATTAGTGAATTCATTTAATCAAAAAAAATGGTTTGTATGCGAAAGAGGTCAATTTACTTTACAAACTTACACATATTCCTACACCAAGGTGTACCTTCTAGCTAGCGATAACACACAAACAATAATTTGCATCCATACTCCAACAACCTTAGGAACGGTATTTTGGACACAAAAAGTTGTTTGTTTGAGTATTTCATCTTGGTAATCTTATTTACGAAGTGTGGTTTATATTATAATTTTACCGAATATGACAAGGCTTGGCGAAGGATTATATATATTATAGTGCCAAACAGTAAAACAGGGCTATTAGGCGGTCGTTCACGGTATACATTTCGTGGATAATAATTGATAGGTAGTAAACTAATTCGCAAAACTCATAGTTAATCTAGAATTGATAGCTCAGTTGCCCACAGGCGTCCCTCCTGAAGAAACTATAATACATTTTAATGAATACAAAATACTGTAACTTAATTAAATAAAAAATAGCGCAGTTTATTTCTTGTCCCCCAAAATTTACGATTTGTCCTTAGCAGCTTAGCAAAACTTGGTCTTTTCAGCAATATCCAATCTGGAACTACGAACAGCTGATGGAATGGAACCCGCCTTAGGGACCAAGATGCTTCGAACTACGGGTCACACGAGAGCCTGAGTTTGTGCTGGAGCTAGAATCTACGTCTGAAGATTTCTTTTTCGCCGGTGCGGAAGCTTCCTCACTGATTTCTAACATAAAATTTAAAATATTATTTTTATTATTTAAAATTACCATGAAATGAAAATCGGAAGGAAAAAAGTACCAAGTTCGCATAGTAATCAGGAAGGAGAATAAAAACCAAAATGCATACTTCAGTTGAAACAATTGAAAGTCACAACATAAAAAATTGAATGTAACAACAATCAAAAAAGTGTAACCATAAATGATTTAACTACTTATTCGCCCAAACACAAAAATCTAATAAATCTTAATGATGTATAAATTATGCAATATTGTTACCTTTTGTTTGTCCTGACTTTGACCCACGAACTGCTGACGTCGATTCCTCGCGTTGCACTTCATCTTCAGGGGTAGCTTCACTCTCACTCGTCGTTGCCAAGGAATAATGGGTAG